>VYZW01057147.1:2549-38961 GCA_013401315.1 Balaeniceps rex | reverse complement strand
AAGCAAAGACAGACAGAAATGTAGATGACTGCATTTCTGCAGCATCGACTGAAAACAGAATTTAGGAATTCTATGAAAACATTCATTGAAACAAGAGGAAAAGTTTTCACAGCTTTTCAGTTGAGAACTTGACAACAACTGAAACCAATTGGTTTGTCTTGCAAAATGGGACAGGATGTTGTTTTGTTGAAATCTGCTGCTCCAATTATCTGGTCATTAGAAAAATGATTCACCATTCTAGGCATCTTTATACGCAGTTCTTCTGGGCCCACAACAAAGAAAATAATCTACTAGGTAGCAATACTGGAACACTGGAAATGAAGTTTTCCCAGGAAAGACATTTTCACTTACGCCAATTCTAGTATATAGATCTTCAAATAATAAGAAGCTCAATAAATTTAATGCAGCTGGAGTTGACTCAAATAAGCAAAAATGACATCCTTCAATCCAGAATGACTGTCAGGCCAAGGAAAGGAGAGAACAAATGGAATTATAGTGTAAGTCACAGTGTAAATTGACACTGAACTATCTGGGAAGTTTGCATGATACGACCAGTGACAATTGTTGAGCTAGCAAGAAAAGAGTTAGAAAATAATTGCTTAAAGACTGGAACACAGACCAGCGTATAAAGATTTGAATAGACTAAATGAAATAAGAATGGAGACACAAGGGCCAAATACAGCTTCACTTCCTACTCCTAAAGAGAATAATAGTACAAAAAGTACAATCACAATGGTCAGACTACCTGGCAAACACTGTTTGTTCACTGTGATTCAACAGAGTGAAAAAAATAATAACCATCGTGGCTGAGTTTTCACTGAGAGTAAGGATAGAAATGCCAGCGAAGTTATTATTGTGCCAATCTCTACAGCTCATCAGAAGTGTTCACACCACCAGATAGCAGAAAGCAGAGAACAGAGGCACGGTTATCAATTCCAATAAGAGAAGCCCATTCAGCAATTGGCGGGAGTAGAAATACTATCACAACAAACTGATTTTGGAAAAGAAACTGATTAAATCATGACTATTTAAAGATGCAAGGCATATAATTTTATATTTCACTCACCTCTTGAGAACCTCATATTGCACCTAGCATGACTTTCTTTGGACGATAGAAGCAAAAACAGTAATTCCAAAGCATCTTACTAAATTCATCACAGGTTTTCACTGAAAAGAAAACTAATAAAAGCAAACTTCTGCGTTATGTTGGCCAAGATGAGGTAAGTATATTTTAAAATCTGCTTTTTAACAGCTTAGAGAAAAAGAGACTGCCTTAAAAGCAGGGAGGGAGGAGGCATCTAATAGCAGACATCTCTCATGATCTGAGATAGGCTGAGGATAAAATCCTCTTGTTGCCTGTACCATTGAAAATTAGTGTCTTTAAAAAAAGCTGCGGCAGAATGTGGACTGTCCCTAAATACGGCAAAAATGAAATACGTGTACCAAAATCTGTGAGCCATATAGATACAGTCCTACACTTCAGCAGAGCCTTTCTACTGGTGAAGGTCTTGCTTTTCTTACTGTAGGTCTTTCAGTTAAGTGAAATATAAATTTATAACTGTTGTTGATACTAATTTCTTAGACACTTATAACTAAATTATCCACCAGAGAGCACAGCAACATTTTCAAACACATTCTGCTTAAGTCTGCAAGTGCTAAACAAGGTCTTTGTGGCACTCAAATCCACTCTTCCACACAAGAAATATGCTAAACAATCCGTCATGCAAAACAGAGATAAGAAATGTACTTAATACAATGCTTTAAGGAAAAAAGGTCAACAGACCATGAACTTTTAATGAACAAATTTCAACAGTTTACAGCCTGGTAAGCAGTTCTGAGACATTCTTGATGAAAAAACTTCTTTTGCAGTATATACCTTTGTGTGTGTATATATAACAAAATATGACAAAAAGAGAAAATACATTTTTCATTCCTACAGGAGAAAACCATAGAAGCACTGCTTATCAGTATGCTGGGCAAGAGCTGTTTTTCTTCTTGTTCTGCAATATATCCTGATGATGTCATGACATTTTTACTTCCCGTTAAAGAAAACCTTTTATCATTTATTATTTCACATTGTAATGGACATCCTGTAATATTCATCTTTCATTTAAAAATATAAATAAAAGAATTCTTTTGTTTTGCTTTATTTTTCAGTTGCTCAGAACAGAGTATAATACATACAAAGTAGTCTGGAATCTCTCCTTCAAAATACTTGTTTAAAACACTTGTTTAAAACTTATATTCCCACAGGCCTTCATCAATGCATTGATAAAGTGTTCACAGCATCCACAAATCTGAATAGCGCATCTCAGTGCCACAGGTAGACAAATTAACTCTACCTCAGATCTTTGCTAAGTATGTTTTTCTTCTTTTTCTCATAAACTATTCAAGCTAACTGTTGCAGTAAAAAGACTAATAGCATAGGGCAGCTTGTATTATCAGAAAAACATAGAACTTGGCTGTCAAAGCTGTGCTATGCCTAATTCAGAAGTGGCTAGCTTCAGATGCTGAACTGAAATTGTCAGTCAGTGAAATTCTTTAAGTCTGAAATAAGCCACATGTAAGAGAAGTCTTGTTCTAAACATTATCAGTTATTGTTTTATAAACGGGAAAAGAGGGCGTTTATAGACATTTCTCATTTATCTTAGCATTGCGATGAAAATAAATGAAATTAGAAAGCTGACACCTACTACAGAATAAAAAGAGCAAGTGCTAGGAAAACATTTACTATCCATGGGAACTGTAAGCAGCTTAGTCAGCTGTGAGGATGGCAAATCACTTGACAACCATAATTGCAGAGAGGAATGAATGGCAAGGTGGAGAAAATCAAAGTTCAGCAAAAGGGACAAACACATAGCATGACAAAGTTGCTTCATGAGTATAAAAGCTAACATGGATTTTCACATCTCAAATAACAGGGCATTAAAATATCACATAATACTGATTACTTAAGTGCCAAATGCCATATAAGCACTCAATGCCATTTCTTTGGGTTTTATTTTTCAATAGTAGGTATTATAATTTAACACATCTGATTTTAAGCAGTTTTAATGACAATATTCACATTAGAATCATGCTCAAGTACTATACTGAATCAAACCCTTAAATTAAAAAGTTTTTTATGTAGATGGCATGATGTTTCAGAGTTAAGCTATTCTGGTAAAAGTGATCACTCTATGCTAATTTATTCATAAACTCACACATACTACAATCTAGTTTTCATTTTCTGAAATCGTCTCAGTTTAAAATCACCATCACTGCAGTTTTCATTTTAGGTATTAGTATATGCTTATACAGCTGGGGAAAAAAAAGACACAGAGAAGTAGAAGTAAGAAATATGACTTATGAGGTTTTATCACTATAATCTACCATTATGAATAACTCATGATACAAGTAGGTTAACCAATTTACCAAATCCTCCTCTGCACTGAGAAATATCTTTTAATATTGATAGACTTGACTTCCTTTTTCTGCCTTTTAAAACACACTAACGGAATCTCCTTAGTTACTTACTTAGTAACACACTGCAAATTGAGTCTAGAAAATAGCAGCAGCAGCCAGACCCTACTCTGAGAGTAGGTTTGTGATGCAGGCAGAATCTGTGTCTGCTTTCAACGAAAAAGTTGAGCCTTCTACTGATTTCTGGTCACTAGGTAAAACAGTTATTTGCAGCGTAAAGTGTCCAGGTCTCAGGAGCAAAGCTTCTTTGAAGGGGGGAAAAATTTACTGGTTGGAGATCAAGTGCTGACCCATGGTTATTAGAGCTGCAGCTTGTTCACCTGCATGGTTTTCATAAGTGTTTTGGCTCTGCAAGAGTTGATGAGCAGAGTTTAACATCCTGCTGGGAAAATAACAGGTTCTATATCCATGTGTGGATTATTTTAATTCATCTAGGGAAGAAAAGCCTCTCTAGGTGCAAATGCTTACACGAAATATATACTTTCAATAAAGCATTTGGGGGCAAAAAGAATGATACTGACTTTCCATCTCAGTTAAAGATAGGCTCATGCTGGAAAAATTTGTTCTTATGGGAAGAAAGCTGAAGCTGATGGGCCTAAGGCTTATGTGTATAGTATGCTGGATGCTTGTAAATATTTTTATATATATATATTTATTCAGGGTGTGAAAAAACCCACATAATAAGATGCTGTTGCAGAATAAACTCTTTCCTCCAAAAAACAAGCCATTAAAAACATAAAATATGTGTTCAGTTAGCATTATTGTCTTTACTTCTATGTCTCATATACATAGAATATAAGCATAAAAATTTAAAATTTTCTTCTGCCTAGTTGTGAACATTTTAATTATTCTTTTTTAAAAATCAGATTAATGATTCAATGCCATTAGCAAATGAGTCACATGATGTGTCAGCTACCAAGATTTTGGTTTTGTTTTTTTTAAAGTAGAGCATTATCTTTGATTATTCTTGAAACAAGGCAAAGTGCAATGTCCCCATCACTGGTAATTTAATATAATAAATAAAGTTCTGTATTTTCAATAGCCACTCGCTTTGAAGTCCAGTCCTAGCAAGCAGACAGCATAACTAATTAGTTGTTAAGGAATCACATATTATTTGGTTGGAAAAGAAAAAAACAAAAGTGGATTAATCTTTTTAAAAGATATTTTGCTTTTGTTTATATTACTGATTTTAAATTTGCCAGAAGTCATTTGAAAGACTATAATTTTTAGACAGCCATACCACAACAAAAATTAAAGTAAATCTGGACTAGAGCAGGAATTTTATTATTCAGCAAAATTCTGCACCTCTGGATCACAATAATGACTGGTTCAACTATATCATACCAAAACAAGACCTCACACAAGGATGAGAAGAAACTCAATTTGCACAAATTATCCTGAGAAGACACTATGTGATTGGTTAGAAACAAGACCCAGTCCCATGTATTTGCATGGGTTGCTGTTTCAGGATGTGTCTTCGTATTGCTGCGGGATGCTGTTGGCACCCAAGTTCCAAGACAAGTGCAGCGTAGCACACTCAGGGATGCTAACATGGGACCGAGAGTTAACCAGGCTGCATCTGCACAAGAGCACGGTGAGGCTGGCTCTTCTGCACTGGCAGGACTGCACTACATCTGGCACAGGAGCCTAAAAAGGCACAGCAAAGAGGCTCTATTACTTAAGCAAGTAAAAAGGTACATTTCTAATACCATGGAGAGGTGGTATTTTGAGCTCATCAGCGTGGGCTCAAAAACCAGAAGACAGATAAAAAGATGTAACAGTCATTCTCTTAAACTTCACCTTTTTATGGCTTGCCAGGTGACTTTTGTACATTTGAGGCTAGCAGTGCTGAAAAAGAGGCTACACGTTTAGATCTGTTCACAATTAAATACCTGAGACTTACAAACCAAGGCCTATGCATATTGTGAAGCTTGAGGTCACTCTACAGAACTTGATGTTGGTTGGATTCAGTACTGAAGCTAAGCACACCGCAGAGCTTTAGTTATAAAGAAACATTTTAAAATACACTGCTCTGAAGTAAAAAAATTGATTTATTATATAACAGCTATGTATAGCAAGGATCAGTAGTAGAGTTAAAGCCTATTTCTGACACAAAATCTGAACAGTTGACAGATAACTGTTTTACATAAGGTTCATGGCTCTGTGCCACATGGCTGCTCTGCAAGACAGAGCCTTGCTTGTCAAACACAATAAAGCAAATCAGTGTACTATCAATAGGATGTAAAATGACTCTAGTTCTGAAATTCTGTGCTGAGAATCCCAAGAGCTATAATTTATCAAACAAAAACTTTTGAATCTTGGAAAAACAAAGAAGCTATCTTAACATAATCACATTTTTTAAGAAGAAAGCTCAGCTCATCAATACACAAAAATTTTGTGAAGAATTAATTTTAATGACCCCCTTTGCAAGCTCCAGATTATCCTTCTTGGTTTTTTTGGAATGGAAACAGAAGTCTCATTTCTCTGAAAAATCTAGAGATATTTTTTATCTTAAGCTTTCCACAAATACTACTTTTGTGTAAATTGAGAAAAGCATATGTACAATATCATTTAGCAACATGAACAGAATTATTTTTACACTGATGACACTAAAATAAACTGAAAATATACATAGCACTAAGGCTCCTTTTTTTTTTTTTTTTTTTCTGTCTAGGCACCCCACAAAGTGGTTCTTCACATATATTTCATATAAAACTTGACACAAAATTTAGGCAACCCTAGATAGAATCATAGAATCATAGAATGCTTTGGGTTGGAAGGGACCTTTAGAGGTCATCTAGTCCAACCCCCCTGCAGTGAGCAGGGACATCATCAACTAGATCAGGTTGCTCAGAGCCCTGTCCAACCCGACCTTGAATGTTTCCAGATCTACCTACATTCCACAGTTTAAATGTTTGTAAAGAAGAACTGGTGAATAATTGAACCGTATGTGCTTTAACATCATACCAGCAATTTTCAAAGCAACTAAAAATAGTGTAAAAGCAATAGGAAAACCTAGCCAGCCCATACAAGCAGCCATATAGTCCAAGACATGTAGTCTATTTATTATAATAGTGAGACAGTATTTTGCAAAACAGAATTGAGAATGATACACTAGAAAACTGTTACTTTACTATTGCTATTTAAATTATGGTCTAACACAGTGTTTCAACAAGCAGTACAAAAATCTAACCTTGTCACAAATTGTCTCCTTCCTTCAAACTGTTGAAAGGGGAGGTGGGAAAGGAGGCGGGGGGGGGAGAGAAAAAAAAAAAAGAGACATATATCTTGTGGATAAAAGCTCCTAATCCCAGTTTAGCTCTGGTACAATAACTCTTCTCAAAGAGCAATGTAAGGGGAAGTAATTTCATAGCTAGGTCTTACTAGGTGACTGAATATATGGATTCCATTAACTGAATACATAGCTATGGAGTCCATTAATTTGTACTGGCAACCCGATGTTTGGCAGGGGTGATGCTGGTATTTCTTAAGCAAACAGGCCATCAACTGAACAGCACACCGGGGAGTATTAGTTTCCTAGGATTATTATGAGAAGCTAATGGAAATGCTGATAATGTTTATTGGGCTGGTTAGTGGTATATGCAAAGTTACCTGAAGTGCACTTAGGGACAGGAAAATATCATTACTGATGTTTTGAGTTGAAATCCTATTATCAAATGCCACAAATAGGACAGGGGACCTGTGCTATGTTGAGTTCATCACTTGAAGCTGTCATTGTCCTACATTACATTTTCTTGGATGTGGTCCAGAATGGGGAGCAGAAAGAAGGCAAAGATGTCGCACACCTGCCTACTCAGCAGTTGCCACAGTGGCCCTACAGAGCCAGACGCAAAGCCACAGGCACGTGTCAGCCCACGGCTCAGTGAGCTGCGAGGGAATCCAGCTGATTTGCAGGCCACTGTGACAGGGCTGACAAATGCATGAGAGTCACACGGTATCTGTGCTCCTGGCAGCTACGGAACTGGTCCTCGTCCCAAATCTTTGTGAAGCTTTGTGCTTTTGTGAACCTCTTTCTTTCTCCCCCCTGCTTTAAAAAATATCTAATTACACCTATGACACTTCACTTTTATGACCTAACCTTGTTTTCTTCTGTACCTTTTTTTCCTTAATATCGCATTGTACGCTTCTTAAAAGGTTCACCAATTAATTTGTACTGCTAATGACTGTCAGGCAAAAATTCTGGAAAAACATAGTAACAGAATACTGTTTTTTTTTCCTTTGTTTGCCCAACAGTACTGCTTGTGAATGTGCCATGTTTAAGGCCATTGAATCAATTGGGGAAAGAAACATAAGTAGTTTATATTACTAAAGTAATTGAATGTTGACGGACAATAAACAAAATAATTGTGCGTGTGTTTTGCAGCAATGAGAATCTGTGTATCTTCACACTGCTTCAAAAGGCTGCAATTCTTACTTGGGTACAACAAATGAGATACCAGCTCATCAGCTTTAGTAAAGGTTGAAAAACTGGTCCCTGGCCATGAAAATACATCATTGTAAGGGCTTAATTATTTTCTTTATTCAGTGTTATTAGTTTTTGGTGCTTTTCTGCAGCATATCAAGTCTCTACAAACCACAGTATCACTATGGCTAATCTATAATAGCATAACTATCTGGAGTTCATTCCACCTTTTGCATGAAGTCATGAAACTCAATTACTACGTGAGAAAAAAATTGAAAAGCCAAAACAATGATGTAGAACTGGTGTCAGGGTGTCAGTGCAGCTGCCACAGTTATCGCTGTGTGAAGCTGAAACACTTCAGAAATTGAGAACATTCAAAGCAGCACATTACCAGCCCACGCACAGCAGCACAGGACCAGTGTCATTTACAGGGACTTTATCAAGGTAAAAGGCCTGAAGTTTGACCTGTCTTTCCCCTGCCACCTTATTTTTTATCTTAAATAATGCTGTTGATGTAATTCAAATATGCACACACAGGGACTTTTTTCCTCTCAAAATAAGTGCTCTTCTGTACTGTTTTTTAAAATGTCAGTACATCAGAAATCATTACAGAACCAAACAAAAAAAATGCAACACACATATATAATAGAGAAATAAACTGCAGAAAGAAACAGGTTTCAGTATTTAATGGGATGAATAATGAATTAAAAATTATGTTTAAATTATGTTGAAGGTCATAGAAAAAGCCTCAAAGAATGATAGTTAAACAGACATTAAAAGGGAGATTTAAATAGGTGATCTTTTAGTATTCTAGCAAAAACAGTCTGTCTTTCACTCTTTATTTAAATTAAAATACCACTCAGTGGCTGACCTTTTTAACAGGGCCTAAGGGAGCAGGGTATGATCTTGTTAGAAAAGAAGTGATATTAAAAGAGCAATGCTATTAAAAAGCAGAAGATGGAACCCACAGATTAAAATTTGTTTGCTTAGGAAGATTAACTTTTATGAAAAGGCTGTCCATACTGTTACAAGCAGAGAAACTACTGCTGTTACTTTTTTGTTAACTAGTTTATGGACTGTGTTAATAAAGGTTGTTCACAGAGTCCTTAAAAACAAACAAAACAGGAAAGCCAAATCACAGGTTTACTGAGATTTCAGCAAAAGTGTCCCTTCTGTTCAGCATCTTACTTGAGGCCAGGTGTAGCAGAGATGGACTTCCCTAACTACCTTTTCCTGAGCATTGCCTTAAATGTTGTGCTTCAGCTTAACACCCTGACTTCTATGTATTTATCAAGAGAGGTCAAAGATCCCTCCAAAAAAATAAAAGTGGAGGGCAAACTTCGGCATTCTGAAAAGTTCACAGAAAGATATCTGAGACTGTAAGATAGTGGTTACATCGCTGTAAAGACCTCAACATTGTTACGAGGTAACACAGATATGGCTCCTTAAAAACTTTCACCTGACTTCGGATCTCTGGTATTAGAACACTGTAAGCCACTCTCAAAAAATCCTACTTCCCTTAATTTAAATGGAGTGTATCTCTAGAGACAGAAAGATAGACACGGAAATGACTAATGGCTAAACCCCCCCAAGTATTAAACAGCTAAATCTAATTACTGGTTTATTCTTTTCAAGAACTTTCAACAGAGGGTGTGTGCGTACACCTATACAAAGCAGAGCACTATGAGTAGGGCGTGCTACACCTCCCTTTAGCATTTTGCCACTGACATCGAAAAGAGCTGAGCTGGTCCCACACTCACCGGCCCTGCTAACTACCACCATGGCAGGCACAATAGATTGTCACATAATGAAAACACTGAAGTTGTCTGGTGTATCAATTAGTACATTACTAATTAAACATAAAACTCTAGAAGAGTAAACTGCATTCAATGAAGCAACCAAAACCTCATGTCACAAATAATGTGTTACTAAAGAGAACACTTCAAAATAAAGGTGCACAGGAAATCACATGCTACTGTCTTCCTACAAGAAACCCCAGATGAAAATCCTCCATTCACACTGTTTTAATGTTAAAATACTAAACATGCAAAGATTTAAAAACTGAGTCAAAGCTACAGCTTTTTTAACTCCTTTGGGCCCCAATATTCAATTGTCACCATAAGGGCAGAACCCTGTATGTGGATATATGATATTCTACAATGTTTAGAGCAACAGAGATCCTGTTTGAAATCTGTTGTCTTGTCTACTAATGATATTGGATTTGCTGAATGTGCTTGAAGATGAGGGATATTATACTAAAAAAAGAATAAAATGGAAGCCCTCTGGTTCTTTTGCTGCAGAGATTGAAATAAGCACCATTGAAATCAGGCATAGCCTTCTAAAATCCCATTTTTGCATTTCAGTTTCCTCATGAGAAAAAAAACCAAAAGTTACCAACCAGGCTAGGAAGTGTATACCATTCACTTGGTGTACAGAAGATGCACTGTAAATATTTTTGCTATTTTAATTTGTGGCTGAAAAGGGATTAAATCATAAGCTATTTTTTAGGCTGTTTCAGTTCTGAGCTCTAAAATTAAGTCAGTGCTGAGAGTTGGATGGATTTCTAAAAACAAGCATTTCTAGGAATTTACACACATTGTCTCATTTAACTTGCTGGATTTTTTCCCCAGCTTTACTGAAAATTTGGAAAACATTACTCTGATGATGGGAGACACATACAAATATAAGCATTTCTTTTGCAGATCTCAATATAGAGTAATTAGTCTATTTTAAAAAACAAACCAACAAACCATATGTACTTATCTATCCTTAAAGTGTATCAAAATAATTTGAACATTTAATAATTTGCTTCATTGCAAAGTATTCCTGGGTTTTTTGGCATACAGAATGGAGCTGACTATCTTTCTGTAACAAATTCTTTGAGATTCACTAACACTGAAAACCTTCTGTCCTACAGCCCTTTAAGCCCTACATGCAGAAGTGACTGGAACAAGAGAAAATCATCACAAAATGAGAGAATCAGGTTGTATTTTTGAAGATTCAGAAAACAGATACAGGATTTTTTAAACTCAGAATCTATTCGCCTAAGATTATGTTTGATCAATTTATTTTCAGATTATCATGGAATCTTCACCAAAATTACCTCTCCTTCAGTATTTTTACATAAGAGTTTTACGAGTCTCCCAAGTTTAGCTAAAGATATTATCAAATCCATGGTGAGGTGGGGCTTTCTTGATTTTGAATTCAAAGTATTATACATTGCTGGATTGCTAGAAATTCTAGTTCTATTCACTTTCATTTGTAGGTAAAACCAACTTTTTGAATTTTGAATTAAAATACTGATATTGCGCTTTTCTGATAAAGCATGGGAAAGCCTTCACTTGTGAAAAAACCAAAGCTATTCCTCAATTGTGTAAATAGCACTTTCCTCTGAGTAAGTTGGAGATGCTCCCAGAGGTCTTAAAAATCAAATGTTGCACAAATTAATTCCAAAGAAGGAGGTATAGGGGTGGGAAGGAAGGATCAGAGGCAAGTACAAGCCAGTATAATTTGCGGGTATCTAAGGGGACATTATAACAATGACATGAATAAGGATAACAAAATGTTAACGAAAAAGCACTGTCAGTAATGATACATTTAGATAAATGGCAAACGTACTTGCATGAACTCTATCATTACTACTTCAATCACAGTCATACTTAAACTTTGGGGAGCTAATTTCATTTGTAAGTTCTGCTGCTGCACATCAATTATTAGTAGCATTACTAACAGGCGTAGAACTGCTGTGCTAGGGTGACTGATTGTCTGGCATTAGCTCTAATAAGAGAAGAGTTGCAAACCACTTTAAATGTCAAAAAACTGCAACAATAACGGGCATAAGCACCAGTTATGTTCCTCTAATTTCTTAGACTTCCTGCTAATTCATTATTCCGTCTTTCCATTGCTCCATCGTCTAACTTATAAATATCAATGCCAAAGAGTATCCACCTTCCTTACAGAGAATTTCCAGAGTCTTTATTGTGAGAATTAGCTGATTCAAAACCAGAGTTAATTCCCTGAGCATAATATTTGCAGTTGGTCTATTATTTCAAGATCAGCAACAAATTTTGATTTAAAGAAATTAAAATCAAGCCTTTAAACATAGTGCTTCAATTTAAGGCAAAGAGAAAAACCCAGCATCAGTCTTCCTACAGAAATTTCACAGTGTGGCTCCAGTAAAGACTGTAGAAGGTTAGAAAGACTTATCTAGAGATACTATAAGCATGGCTGGTGTTACCGTTCAATCATACGGTGCCCTGACTAAATAACAGCGAGAGATCCAGTAACTGCCTCCTGGATGTGCAGACTGAATGCTAACTGCCTGTGACATTGACTTGTTTCAAGCCTCTTGTAGTGCTGCCACTATCAGTGTTATATTTGTATAGTAGAATAACATGAAATATTGATTCTAGAGTGCTTATCAACTGGACCTGTTCAAAATACTCTTCCTACAAAGTTCAGCACTATCTTTCATGCAGAACCAGTGCAGAGAGCTACTTGTTCTCTCCCAGTGCTTTTAATTCTTTCCCTGAGACATAATCAGTAACTTTTCAAAATCTAGGAACAGTGAAAAAAGATGCAAACAGTATTTCCTGAAATTGCATGAACTGCAGTTTATACTAATTTGAAGGATACTGGCTATGACCGAATGACTTTAAAAGACAACATCTCTTCCATTCTGGCTTCAATCACTATTCTGAAATCTATATCTAGACAATTATCAACAATTTCTAAGTGCAAACTAAAAATTACTAAATATTTTTGGCACTTTTTTGGTATAAAAAATATGTATTTTTCACTTTTTCTGGGTGACAATATTATATGAATAAAAGCTGAGCTAATACACATGGTTAACCTTTGCATCCTGCTATGGAAGTAGGACGTGTAGTGTGACAGCTCTAGGAACGCATGTCTGTGTGAAATGCATGTACCAGGGACTGTAAACCATATCTCTGGAACAGCATATTAGTGAAGAGCTAACATTGAGATCTGGGCCCAACCAGTAATAAATGTCAGACTGAAAGTGTCTATCTATACAAATCAAAACAGTGTACACGTAACTCTGGAATACCACTGTGGATTTCTACTACAATCTGCTGATTATACTATGTGATATCATCACAAGAATTACTGCTAAAACACACAATCAAAAATCAATGGAACATATTACATGACAACAGACAAAATCCCCTCTGCTTTTACTTGCAATTTTAATGAAACACAGCACTTTTATTCATTATTTATCCAATTTAAAATTGAGCTAATCACTCAGTCACTGCTGTCACAGGATTGATATTTATGCAGATAATAGGATACTGATGAGTGTGGATTACCTTGCAGTTAGCTCTAGACCTCATAATTCCAAAGCAGAAAAATTAACAGGTATGGCACTTGTTAAAATTCAAAACTGAAGTTGCTTACTGTTCTCTCAGCATGTCAAAAATTCATTATATTGATGTACTTATAAAATCTATGAAAACCAACAATTAACTTGCTAACTTACCTTCCAAAAGATTAAAGATGCCCTGCCAATTCAACGTTATATAATTTATGATATTCAACTCATCCATTTATCACTGTTTTGGACTTGACCAGGGTAAACACATGGTTTAACAAAGTTCCCTAAACCTTTCTGTGCAAAACAATCATGAGGAAGTGAAAGGAACAGCATGCAACAATAGGAAAAAAATCTGAATATTCAGATGAGTTCGTATGTGGAAGCTCAATATCAAACACAAAGTCCTATAAAATTAGTATGCTCATGAGTAATTTTTTTAAATACAAAATCCAAACCAAAACATTGAATGCAGAAATGAAGGGTATCACTTTTATCTCAAAAATTACATTACTACTATGCAGATGTGTTACTAGGAGCCCTTCAGAATAACTTGGTACATTGGAGAGTTCAGAGAAGCCATAACTGTTCATTTTACAGTGATTTCACAAATATATGCCCTTTACATTCTTGTGGATACAAAGAAATTCAAGTTTCTGAACGGAAATCATAAAAACCCTCCAAGATTCTGACCGAAGGCCAAGTACATATTTCAGTCTTAGTTATCATGAACGCTAAAAGCCATAGACTAAGCTAAATAGAGTTTGTATGCTGCAGGTTTTTTCATTATATTTATTTCAATTTTGTTTATGCTAAACCCTCATAACCCTGAGAAGTCACTTAATAAGAAAAACTTTATTTCAAAATGGCCAATTATTTTTCTGAGATTTAATGTAATAACAATGCATTTCTTCAACATTTTTTTATTGTGATGTCTCAGGAGGTAGATTCTATTACCTTGCTAAAAGTAGCCACACATACCCAAACTAGATAAAGTCTTGTACTTGAAAAACCTGCAAAAAAACTTTACAGATTCAGCTGGCAGATTCATCATGAGCTGTAAAACAGACAAAAAATAGCGTTCTGCAAATCTTGAAAAGTAAATGAGAAATAATGTTTCCATAGTTTTACACTTAACCTGATCAAATAGAAGAAGAATTTTTTTCATGACAGTGGACCATTTCTCCTCTATACTGAGAAAGAAGATCAACCCACATCTGTACAATTGTACATAATAATCTACTTAATTGATTATTATAGTTTTAGGGCTTGCTTCCCTAATGAAAATAACCCTACTACAAACATAGATAATCAGATGTGTGAAGTACTACTGTAGCTCTGATTAGCTGTGATACTACATTAATCATCTGTAGAATCTCTAGTTTATGTATCCTTTCCACCAAAAGACAGTACTAACCTCCCACCAAAACCAACCCTCTGAAAAGCCCAAAATGACAACAGAAAGGCCCGCAAAGAGGAAAAACTGGAAGTGCAATATTAGGAGCTCCACACAAGAGCTTGTTGATCACCAAGCAAGTAAAACTGAATTTCTTCCAAACCTCAACAGCAAAATGCAAACATTCCCCCTCCCCCGCCCAAATCAGCTTCGGCGCGATTGACAGCAGACAGCCCTGCCCACCCCTTGCAGCCCTCAGGTGGCACCCTGTCCAAGAACACAAAGTTTTGGACAGAAATGTTGTGTTCTTGCTTTCACTCAAAGTCTCTTAACTATTCAGTTATTAGAAAATACTCATCTGCTCTTATCCTTAGACGACTATACAAATGCAGTCATGCACAGTGAGTTGTCATTGCTAGGGTATTACAGAAATTTCTAGCTGTACTAAATGCTGTATTTCTCCAGAGCAGCAGGATTTTTTTTAGCAAGTGTATATTGATTATCTGTAAGGCACCATAGACAGATGGACAGTATAAATAGCAAACATTTGTGTGATTTCTTAAGATTTAGGTTTTAATTCACCTTTGGGTGGGTTTTTTTCATAGCATCAGTTTTATAACATCAACATCTCAAAGAGATGAGTTATGGCACTGAATTCAGATTTATAGCTATAATAGTACTAACACTGAAGTGAAAGTAGATGCTTTATTTCTTAGATTTGTCTCTTTAAAAATTGCTCTTTCATTCAGACCTCCTGGTATTTAGGATGGCTCTTTCCCTCATAAACAAATCTTTACTTCTTCTACCAAGTGGACTTCTACTAAGGCCAGTTGCTATTAGCAAAAGTGTAATAATAATAAAAATAACTCGGCTTTGCCAGCAGGGCATAAATCCAGCAATGCTTTGTGAAGGCTTTAAAGGAGGAAAAAATACACCTATTTCTGTTGCTTCTATCCTCCTGGCTCCTTATTTTCAGTTAAGGATACCAGTGCTGCAGAAGCGTTTTCCATGCAGGAATTTATGTGACTAACATCTTAATGTGCACATATTGCCTTAATCTAAATAAATGTCAACCTATAATTCTTCAGTCACATAGGGTGTGATATCTATGCGACACTGTGGAGTTCACAAGTTGTTTTCAATCCTGACAACCGTTAGGTCTAAGTTTCAACACTATGTACACATTAAGAGTGCACTGGCTCTGGCTCTGACCCATAGTTCTGGCTAGCATGCTAACTACTGTAAGTAATTTGATCTGTGAATTGTATCAAATAGTGAGTGGTTTTGTTTACATGTGCATGCCTTCAAGCAATTAAACTTGAACAATATCTTGGCATAGGGTCAAGCACCACAAATCTGCATCCAAACCTTAACATCTAATATGTGCTATCTCCTTTCATATAGCAGGTGATAGATGTTTTACCATTAACAATCTATTTGCCTATATTTTCCCTCTCTGAAATAAAATATTGACAAGTCTTTAAAAAAAGGTATGAGATCACATATATACTAAATATCTTAAAACAGGTCTGAAACCACTGTATTACAGCTTGAGGCTGTTATGTGCAAGCTCCCTTTTCACACTGTCAATTTAAATGGCATTTCATTTTTGCCTCTGGTTCTTTGGCAGCCTAAGATCAGCACAAATAACTTCCCTCACTGCTTGGTAATAACATGCTTCCCTTTCACCAAGATCAGCACAGGTATCTAGGTCACCATAAGGGGATAAACTGCTAATAACAATAGTTCTGTCTTCCCCTTAGGATTTTTTTTTTTCTGGATTTCATCTGGGCTATGACCCTGGTTTGGCTTTAGCTACTGTGATCCTGTTTCCCCCACTTCCACCCCTTCTACAGATACACCATGACCAAAATGAGAATTTCCTAAAAGTTAAACTGAGAATTTAGGTAATTTAAAAGGCAAAACATAACAAGAGGGTAAAAAAGGCTAATTGTACTAAATCTGGTGTCCAGGAGTGACTTATGTGAACAACACATGATCTGAAAATCCTCTGGGACATCAGGAGATGCAAGGTATGCTCCTGATGCTGTATGTACCTGTAGTTCTAGGACTCTGATCTGAACTGGTAGACCAGTATTCACATGCTTTGATAACTTTGACAACACGTAAACTCTCAAAATCCAGACAGGTGAAGACAGCATCTGGAAACTAACCATAACATTGATGAAAACATAAAAAAGGGCTAGCACAAATAAAGAGGAACTTCCTCAGGGCTGGGTGACACTGATCATAATTTTCTATAGGAACTTTGGTCTGTGTATATGTCACATTGAATGTGTATCTTGACAAAGTTTAGAATTAATTTCCAGTGTTAAATTTATTAGAAAAAAATGCATGAATACACTATGAAACTTGCTTAGTGCTTATGGAAAAAGAGGTTGACTAGAATTTGGGGTGAAAACCACCTGTGTAGTATTTCTAAATATACAAATATTTATTTTTCAATATACAAACATTTAAACGTAAGTGTCAGGGAAATTACATAAGCACTTTAAAAATAAAGCACCCCACATATATACTCAGGACATTTGTTGGCCTTGCACATGAATAAAGCAGAAATGGACTATGCAGCGTTTTCTAAAAAAAGATGAGTCTGTTTCTACATAGTTACTCACTGAGAGAGAGGGGAAAAGAGAGCAAAATCTTAATCTCCCCAAAAGCATGATGATGACTGGACTCAAATCTTATTTTTTGAAGTAAGGCAATGCCCAGCATTTTCAAAACCTTAAATGTGTTCCATGAAAAGCCATTTCAGCATAAAAAGTTGGTTAACCTTGAACAGTTAGATTAATGATCCAGCACACTTCAACCTTAACATCAGTGAATAAACAAATCTTACCAGAGCAAAGCAAAACCAATCAGGAGAGATGAACTGCAGTGAAACAGTCCCCATGATCATTTCAGTGAGCAGGTAAAACAGCAATGAACTTACTGAATAGAGTGTGGAAGAAATAATTTCTCCAGAGTCTCAATGCAGTCAAATAGCTTTTGGTTCAAATGCTAAGATCTTCCTCCTTTACAAATTACTTGTTCTTCGACAAACAGCTAGGAATCTATTTGATACACTTGATGTGTTACTGCTATTTTTTAAATGGCTTCAATACTGCTGAAGTCTTCTATAATACTTTGTAACCCATCCAAATTCAGGAAATAGAGATGATGAAAATGAAAATGTAACACAGTGCGCTTCAGATCCTCTATCATTTGGAATCTAAAGTATGTAATTAATGACAAGGGCATCTAGGGAGCATAACATGCAGAATGTGCAGAACCTAAGGCGTGTTCTGTTCTTTAACTGCTAGTACAATAAAATATCTGACATTTCATATTTATCCTTGCCATGATATTATGAAAATTATTTTAAACAATAAGTAAACTCAAAGCAGTCACCTACATTCACATAATACTAGAATTAAGTAAACATAAGCCTGCTATTAGGCACAGAGTTTGCTCACTGTATGTATACAGTGTTTCTTTAAAATGGATGTATGTTTAGACATTCTAAACTCTTGATCCCTCAAAAGTCAAGATTGGGATCCACACTCCTTTCACTCCTGGCACCATGTCCTGCTATGCCCCCTATGACTGACCAGCCAATACAAACTGGAAAACTTCCTACCACTCACATGGGAAAAGATTGCTTCATAACGCTTCATAAAGCAGAACCTGTGACTAGTATGACTGTAGCAGTAGATGTGGTTGCAGTGCCACCACTGAGCTGTACCAAACCATGAGCCAAAGGTACTAGTGGTCTGATCCTTTTGTGACTACTCTGTTCATCACTAAACACTGCCATATCAAGACAGACAGGAAAACAATTCTGGCAAACGTGACCTTGTCTGCTGCAGCTGGAGCTCAGTCACTATGAGCAGCTGTAGCCCTGCTCAACAGCTGTGGTCCTGGCAGACACACCATGGCTGCTAGCCACGGTAACCCCAGACAGTGGTACTAATGAGGGCCAGCAGTGTCTGCAAGTGAGTGGAAAAAAATGAAATACAAATGACACACTCAGCAGCAACTAAAGAGTAATCTGCAGTTGATTCAACATCGCACTGGCAACATGTCCTGTTACCCAGTCAAGTCTCTTTTATTAAGCCTACTTGTGAAGAAGAGAAAAATGTTAGGCTGGAAGAAAGCCTTCCTTTCCTGAAGGTATAGTTAGACACTTCATCAGGATTGCCATCCTGGTAATTCAGAGGACAGAAAGGAATAAAGGTCCTTAGGGAGGATTCGGTGCACAAGCAAACACTCAAAGTACAGTTTAAAAGTACATTAGCATCACATGTATTCTAATAAGTTGGAGCATTCAGGAAACAATCATGCTCATCAGATGATATTAGAGAGGACGCTTCCCTACATTGCGAAATTGAGTGAGTAATGCATCATTCTGGTATTTGTGGCCTACCACTCCATTACTGCCTCTATATAAAATTACATTTCTGATAAAAATTTTAGTGTCAAACATTTTTATGACTACAGACCGAAAGTCAAAATTTGCATTTAAATAGATGTATTAAAAACTCAGCAGCATAGGTAGAAGAGGGAAATGCTGTTTTAAGGAACATTTAAATAGGGAGCGTGAGCACAGAAGGGATTTTTCTTCTCAAATGATTTGAACAATTTTATTTTTATTACTGTTCTTGGGTCCAATTCAAAGTCAAGATTTGAACCGTAGTATCCTACACCCCTGGACTCATCTCAGACTGAGCTGTAGAAACTACTTGTCTTTTCATCTTTCCATTGGGAATGGCATCATTTGTTATAAATAAAGTACTTTTTTATCCATAGTCTAAGCCCACAGTTTTCACCAGCTTGCAGCCCAACTCATATTATACTACTTCTGCTCTTAAGTTGTTGACTCGTTTTTGTTTGCATCAGTCACCACAGGTTAAGCTTCAGCCATTATATTTCTCCCTAGACAGCACAGCCATTTTTGAGAGAGATGAGTTTTCAATGTATAACTTAAAAATTCACAAGTAATTCTCCCCCCCGCCTTTTTTTTTTTGGTCTTTCTTAATGGATAGGCATTCCAGTCATGATGATAATACAATATGAACTACATATTGCTAAATTAAACTGGTTACATTTAACGGTAGTCAGTTTTAGATCTGCTATGAGTCAATGCCTTCATAAACACAGTGTTTCTTCCCCTGAAGAGAGAACGACCAGGTGTAGACTCGCCTACAGATTCTCTAGCAAGACTCTGGAACAACACAAGACTTAAGACTTGAAAGTCACAAGACTTTTTTTGCTGCTAACTCATTAATCAAGAATTTAAACTCTGCCATTTGAAACATCTATAAAATTGTTACAGAATCAAATCAACTCTTGGAAACATGAGTTTAAGCACAGCACAAAAACATTATAACTAAAGGACCATTTTAGGTGTATTTTTGCTGTCTTCTCCAGAGGTTCCTTCCTACAGAATAATTTCTTTAACACAGGGAAAACATGGGCTTATTGCGTGGGAACTCAACGTTCAAGTATAGACAGAGATTAATCACAGCCGGATATCCTGAAAACTTCACAGCAGAATTTTCTTCTACCCAGCTAATCCCTAAATTTCTTCAAGAAACATTTCTCAGAGCATTTAGAGGTCAGTCAGAAATACAAAGAACATCACACAAGCAAAGGTACTTTCATATGTCAACTCATTCTGGAATTCTAGACACTTGTTACTTGCACCATAATTTTCCAGTTCTCTCTCCATAGTACAGAGATGTTTACCAGCCAGTTCCCAGTAGTTTTAGGTAGAAATAGTTTACAAGACACCAGGAACATCAGCAGTACTCATGAAATCATAACAGTGGTTCATTTACAATGGTAGATTTTAGACAACCTAGTGGAAAACCTAAAGGTGAACAGTGAAATTCTCTGTAGCAACATTTCTTCCAACTGCACATCAGCTGACTTACTGTCAGAACCAGGATATTCCTATTTTTCATTAAGCATATTTCAGTTTTTATATACATTTATAAAACATTTACCTACATTTTTATATACACATATAACAGGGCCATTTTATAGAATACTGCAAAATATTTAACTTATATTTTTACAACATAATACTCAGGGCTAGCTTCAGGCATAGGCAAAGTAGGTAATTTTTTAAGGTAACAGACTGTTACCAGACACTCATGGACCTGCTGTCTGCTTTCCTTTGTCTTAAAGCAAAGTCACCGACCAGTAGCAATGGGATGTGAGTGGCAGATACAAAATCACAGGCTACGTCAAGTCCCAGTCTATACCACAGACTCACCAGGGCAAATGTACAGGATACCACACCACAGCAGAATTAGCCCCAAGCAGCAAGAGACAGAACAATTCATGAGGTTACCCAAACAGCCCATATCCTCTACACGTCTACCCTGTATGGTATGTTTCCGTTCACTCAGTTTTTCCTACACTGCTGACAAGCACTGAGGCAGCTCAGAAAATGCAACAGCAATGACCTCTTGCTGTGCTGAGTACTGTAGAATAATTTCATGCTATATCCCAAACTGTATCTTTCCTCAGTTTTATATCTGCTTTCATCCAATTTAACTGAATGACATTTTGTTAGCATTCTGTGGCAGAATAAGAACACTTCCAAAATTGATTCCACAACATATTAAGTCTTCAGAACTGCTTCCTATCCTGTTTTGTTCCATTTTTCCAGTGGTTTGCCTGCTTTTTTGTGAGTTGTTGCACACACACAGCAGTGCTTTCATTAAATTGTCCATAATAAACCTCATTTTGTAAGATTTTTCTACAGAGATATCTAAATATCTACTTTCTCTCAATTTTAATGGGATTGAGGCACTTCAATAAAACCATGGATCTCAGCTGTAATTTTAATGTATATAAATGAAAACTTCTATTTTTATTTTACCTTCACAGGGTATACCTCACAGGGTATAGTTAATTTAGAAGTCATTTAGAGCTTAGGAGTTTCTAATGGACATTAACTTACAAGTAAAGTCCCTGGAAAATTTCACCTCTCTTCAGTGAGCCTTGCAAAGATTTTCTGAAGTTTCTATTTTCTTGACCAGCTAAAATACACTGTTCTACTTTGTTTTAATTCTGTTTCCAAAAGCAAGTGATTTTCTGTGTGGATATTCTTTGTCTGAAAATACATTAATAAAATTTAACTACCCTTTTTCAAGAAAACAGACAGAAAGAAGTTAGTTGTTAATTTGTATGGTCTACCTATTTATCTCGCCATTCGATTGTTTGTGATCCTTTGCTTATTCTCTTGTCTGTTCTATGTATTTTCTTTTCTTACATAGAAAGTATTTAATAACACATGGGGTTTGGACTATGCCAACATTTACACTGTAGCATAAGGCACTGGAAAAAGTCTATCACTTAATCTGTACCTTATATTCTTTGTGTACAGAATAACAAGTTACAGTTACGGTATTGCCCATAGTGAGATGCCTCAATGCCATCTGCAACAGCTTACCGTCTATGGCGTATGATGGTCAGAAGAACAGAGCAAACTGCACAGCAGCTGCCACCTTGTGCTGCTGAATATTCCCATCCAGCGCAGGCAGCGGCAGCCAGAACACTGATGTGTGCATTGACATTCTCTACTCCACTGCAGCTGTGACTGGAAAAGCATAATCTGGCCCTGAAAAATATATAGTACTACTAGGCTATCCAAATAATTATAATGGCTATGACAGAGTTTACTCACATATACATATATCCATAACCTTGGAAGCCCTCCTTGTGCTTGAATCAGGAGTGCTCTGGTAGAAAAACGTTTTCTCTCTTTCCATACTGACCTCACTGTAAAACAGGTTGTGAAAAACAAGACCCCTTTCCCAAATTTTCTTTTTTTGAAAGATAATCAAATTTCATATAAAATTTGCATCTTGCTTTTTCTCTCCTTTATAAACACTTTTTTTCTGGCAGGGCATCTGAAGGAAGTATAATCTGAATTTGTTCCCATAGGCTAGATCGGGGAAATTTCACGCTTGCTGAAGCACTTCCTCAGATGGCACGCGAACGTCTCCTGAACGTCTTGTACTCTTGTATTCCCACCAGCTCGTTTGTCTTGCCTGTTGCTGACACAGTAAGTGATAGTAAACAGAAAAGTGGAAAATGGAGTGGCGGTAGAGAACTCCCCAACCAGAGGAACAGAAAGATCAGAGCCTAGATCATGCTGTATTTCTGTCCTTCCTACTGAAAGGCGTATTGGGCTTATGTGCCCAGGGGCTGGCGGGGGGGCTGCAGGGGCCTCTGTGAGGAGAGGCCGGGGCTGCCCCACGCCCATGCCGGACACAGCCGGTTCCAGCCGGTTCCAGCCGCCCTGGCGCAGGGCACAGCTGAGCCCCTCAGCGAGGCTGGTGCCACTGTTCATTCATGCTGCATACACACTGAACCAGGTAGCAGGAAAATATATGTAGAACCAGAAAGCTTAAGATCAGCTTTAAGAAATAATTTTAAGAATATAACGACTTCAGTAACTTCTTAGTTCAGAGGTGTTCTTCCACCCAAGTGCCTCCCTTTATAAATACAACAGCAAAAAGTGTTCAACTAGTAATATGAATCAAGGCCGCTCAAGAATGGGTCAAGGTCCAGAACTGAATTGTTTCACAAGAACTGCCAGGTACTAACAAGTCTTTTTCATGGAGGAATCTGTAGGCTGATCTGGCCTACAAAAATCCTGTGCTGGGTGCCTTCAACACGTAACAAGGTTTTCCTTGGTATCACAGTCCCTGAACACAGACATATTTTCTTTCTTCTTTTTTCCCTCCCCAGTTCTCCTAATGTCCTCTCCTTTTGAGAGCAGGGCATTAGTATTCACTAAATGTGTCTTTGAAAAGGTTTAATCTCCTAGCAATTACCGATATGAGAGTTTCATTATATGTACAGTATGATAAATATTGAAGAGGTCTCCCAGCTGTTTTGATCAGTTTTAATCTAGGCATGCACAATGGCGGTGACGATGCCCCAGTGGCTAACGCCTGCCTCTCTGCAAGGGCAACTGCAGAGCCAGCATGAGCCCCGGAGGGACGGGGAGGCTGCACACTCTTTTGAACTGATGCTGTGGAGTCAGAGCCATAAGCAGACATCCTTGCAACTGCTAGAGTTTGTGATCAAACTGATGGTGTATTAGTACAGGTTACATCCGAAATCCACACTGCCAGCTGCTTTGAAATCATAAGGCCTGATTCTAAAATGGAAGCCCTACTCAGGTACTGAAAGAAGTAAAGCACAGAGATTCTACATGCTTAATTTGGATAGGAAAAAGATTGTACTTTGTGTCTGCACTTAAAGTTTTGTTATATCTGTGAATGCTACTGGATCAAGGAGAAACAGTAAATTCTAGTTACCATACCTTATGGGAGAATAAGGCTGAAGACCAGCGCTGGAAACCTAAGAGAGAACACGCAGGTCTTACTTTACAGAAACACAGTGCTGCCTCTCACTTGCAAGAAAATCTGATGAGAAGTCGTTCACATCTCAGAACATGCTGCATTATTTACAGTCATTTTTAATTATACATTTCATAATTGGGTTTGTTTCAGCAAGTGCTTTGAATTTGGGGGTGTCTAAGTCATAATTTGTTCTGTCTCAAACTTTTAATGCCATATAAAATTATAATAAAAAGACACAGGTCCTCTTTGTAGCTGGTCTAGATGGTATGACAGTACATGAGAAATCCTTTTCACACAAACGAATTTTCCGGGGCCCAAAGATGACAATTATGCTATTACATACCTATTTTGAAATGGGAGCAGGCAGCACATTCCTGAGCGTACCACCTGTAACCAATCCTTGTGCAAACAAGTATTTTCTGTGCTGGGCACAAGGGCTCTTCCCTGCTGTGTGACCTAACAACTCAGGATACAAATTTCTCCAGCAATGAGAGCACAAGAACAAGACTTGATTCCTCTGCTCTGTGTTTCAATTCAGTATTTCTGGTGTCCAGGAGTAACATTCAGCATGACAAATAATTTAATGAACTACTAATGCAGAGATGACCTTCAAGGAAAGTACTGTTTAATTACCCAGGTTTTCTGAAGTCAGGCATAAGAATGATAAAACATTTCTGAACAGGTGCAGGAGGCACATGTTAATTTTAGTAGCAAAGGTCATTACATACGTATTTTCGCACTTTTTCCTGGCATCCCTCCTGTTAGAGGATTACTTATGTATGTCCATGAAGACAAAGAGGAGGAAAAATCCTTTGTGTTCTTTCAGCTTCAACTTAGCGAAGTCCTGTCTCCTATCTCCTTTTTCCTCTATACCCTTTTCAAAAATAAGACTAAATCCAATACTGAGAGAGGAAATACATTATCTTGCAAATTAAAGTGATAAGATTAGATTAGTGCCTACCAAGCTGAAAAGTACTTGTAGTGTATGTTTTCGCACTAACGTAGAGTACTCTCTCGGGAAAAAAACTTGAGAGTAGAATTAAGGGACATTTCAGTATAAGCCTGAAAAAACCCCACAACAAACACACACCGCTCATTGAGCAGGAAAAAGAACTAAGTAAACTAACCCATGCTTGACAATCAGATTTGCAAAAAATCTTCCTCTGAAAGCAAAGATCAATTTCTGCTTTAATCTATGAGCATGAGATATGAACCAGTAACTTTGCAGAAAAATAAAGATTTCTTGGCCTGTCTACATTTATCTTATCAGACTGAAGAAGTGGGGTTCATGTTAGAGACTGCTATTTTTTTTTAATCTTATTGCCTGAGGAAGTGTGAAAACAGCCTCAAGAAAAAGTCAGCTCTAACAATACTGAGCTTATTCTCTCTATCTTTGTTTCATCCTTCAGGCTTTGATGCTTTTTCAGAAGAAGTATTAAAAGTAGCCAACCCCAGTGAAGAATGCATCAGAAAGAGCTCCTAAGGTACCAAATGTACGTCTCTTCCTTCAGATAATACCTCACTTGTTTCTTTGGTGGTAGAAGGAGGACAATGGGAAGTAAGTATCACATTTTCAAGTTTAATAAAAATGCTGCAACTGTACAATTTATTTTATGGTTGAGAAATGTAGTAGGGGTTTTATTCCCAAGGACAGAGAAGTTGGTAGTTGCAGTGGATTAGCTTGTTAGGTTGTGGTGGGGTTGTTCTTTTTGGTTTGTTTTTTTTGGGGTTTTTTAAACCAGAAATTAGCTAGGAAATACCAGCACAATTTGGAGCATCCTCAAAGAACAGACTGAGCACACTTATAGCCGCTGCTGGTGGCTCCATGAATGAAAGAAATTGAAGGGTTTTTTTCTCTTTTTCTTTCCCCAAAATAATACACACCAACTTTTATTTCCCGCAACCTACATTCAGAGAGAAGCAGTTCTCCAGGGAATGTTACAATAGCTTGCTAGTCCCCCAGCTTTACACACTAGAGTCTGGTAGCACAAGTCAACATCCCATCTACATTGACAGAGGATTGCTTCACTAAGAGTAAGGCGCTACTTTTTTTTTACACAGGGAAAAAAAAAATCACAAAACAAAGTAGAGTTAAGAGTGTCAGAGTGCTCCTAGACGATGTAAACTACATAAGGCGCATTAAATTTGTTGAAAATCACTTTGTATTATTTAACTGGCTGCCTCCCTACCAAACTGAGTAAACACAGACAGGATGGCAGGCTGGAGGTAAATTTCATGCCTTGTTGTCACAGAAAGGCTTCTGGCATCTATAACAAAAAATGATGCCAGATAAATTACTATTCTCATGAACTCTCTTAAAGAAAGCCTTTCTTGTCATTGGTCTGTGCATGCAATTCTTTCTGGCACTCTGCTGTTGAAACCTTGGCTATCATGGACTACCTGCTGTAAATATATTGTTGATTTTAAAAGTAAACTTAAGTTGATATCGGCTTTGACCATCAATTTCTGAGTCCCTGACTGGCTATGTAAAATCAAGATTTCAAGGTCTTTTTTGTTGGTGGCAGCATTTTTTAAACAGAAAAGGCTCTAGAAATGGGGAAGGAGGATGCACCAGCTCTTTTCTAACTTTCCTAACACTATGCTGAGATTCAAACACTGTGTCTTGGATAGAGATCGAGTTACCCAGTCAGCAGGGCTGCCCTTTCCAGTTTTGTATTCCTATATTTTGGTCCCACAGTTGCACAGTCAGCCGCATTAAGGCAAGCTCTGAGGCAACCAAAATCTGACTTGAGAAAAAAGGATTAATTTTCAGTCAGATAAGCTGCCTGATCTAGTCAACAGTGAAAAGGATATTATTCTCATATTCGTATGTATCCAGGATTTTACTACCAAGAGTGTTATTTAAGCTCCAGCAGAAAATACTAGGAAATTCGGGACACTTTAGATGTGTGGACTCCACAGGGAAGAATTTTTTTTGTTGAAGCTGTGATATTACTGTTCTGAATCAACTAATGGCTCGGTGCTTTCAAAGATGCTTTTTTTTTTATGTGCAGGCATTCAACTATTAGCAAGGACAACATTTTGATTCAAATCATCCCTAGGTCATTGAAATTAGTATACACATTCTGTTCTACTATACTAAATTTGCCAAAAAAAAAGTATTTCAATAAAGCAGATTACTATAAATCATGTTTGTACTGAAACAAACATGAGATATTGGGAAAAATAATTGATCATACTGATTCCTAAGCAGGCCCAGATTATTAGCGGTTATGTTAAATATAAACATTTACATCCAAGCCATTATTGATGCCTAAAATGCATCAATAATTCAGTAATTTTTAAGTTCAACCTGGGAAATCACCTTTTACAGATAATATATAGCACAGCACTATTAGATCATAAGACATCAAGTGTGAAAAAGATAGAAATATGGCCATGTCTTTTGTGCACATCACCATACCTCAGCGTATTTCAGATCTCAGACTGCCCATAAACTTCTGATACGTTCTTATACCAGAACAGCACCTATTTGCAAGGCTTTGACCTCCCATTTAGAGTATGTGATACTGCAAGAATGGAGATGAGAAACTGGTGAAATCAGCAGTATAGAAATGCTACACACTTTAGTACAAAAAACACCCACTACCTAGAATCAAGGAGCAGAAAGCATTTTGTGGTACTTGCATTTCCATTGCGTATCTCTGTGCTAGGTGACAAAGAAAAAAAAATCAGAAGGCAAAGCAGCCTCTGTGTGTCTCACACATAAAGACACTAATAGCTCAATCTCACCGTGGTGCCTATGTTCCTATAGTTTTATCATTAAAGATTTTGGTCAGTCAACTGTGGTGGTAATTATCACATAAATTAACTGAGAGACAGGAAAACCAGAATGTAAGACAAAATCTCACCTCCAGCAACAAAGTATGGGACTTCATTTTCCAGAAGTATTTTCAAACCTAACACCAATGATGAACCAAGTTTTTTCTGGCATATTGCTTAGGTTACAGAAAGCAAGCCTGTTAGCCAGGCCATTTACCCCCTGGTATCCAGCTTTTATCTGCTGACCTGTCAAAATAAAACAATTCTGAAGATGTATTTTCAGATACAGGTGATTAGCACAGCAAGGAAAGCAGCAGAGTGAAAATTCTTTTTCAGATAAGTGTTGCTTGCAAGGAGTGTAGGTAGAAGGAAAAGCAAAGAACTAATCTGTTTGGCTACACTAGACTACAGTGCTCAAACTTTTATTTGGCTTGTGGGATTTGGAGGTTTTTGTTTAGACAAGGGTATTTTGCTTTAAAATAGTTTGGATCCCACTCAGTTCTGCATGGGAACGTTGTTATCTTTTCAATGCATTCAGCTGACAATGTAAATTTCCAACAGAATCCCAAACCTTGCCTTTAGAGAAGTGTTTAAATAAGGGCAGATGGCACCCTGAGATTTCACCACTCAATTCTATTGTTCCCAGACAAGTTCAAATTTTATTTCTGCTGTACTTGATAGAGCTGGGCTTTTTTTTTTTTTTTTAAGATCTCCAACAATGGAGATCTCTCCCTGGTACTAAATGATGCTTACTGTTGCATTGCATTTGTTGTCTGTTTTGGGGTATTTTTTTCTCATTTAAATTCAAAGTTCATCCTTCACACAAGGAAAAGATTAAATTTTGTAACTGTTGTGGCACAGATGTTACCTACCCTTTACAAGATTTAAGAGTTTGGAATGTTATGAGATCACCCTGGGAAGGGCAGTTGCTGATATAAATGAAGGGTTATGATTATTAGCTAATTTAATTAAGTCATTCACTACCCTCTGTAAAAGAATATTCTCTACTTCCTTTTCTCTACTTTCCTTTTCTCTTCTTTCATCTCTACTCAAGTATTTAATGCTTATGCAAGAAGAGGCATCAGACCTTAAGAAGTGGGTTACATGAATACCGCACATTAACCTGTCACTTTTGCACTGTTAAATCACAGAATCACAGACTGGCTGAGGATGGAAGGGATCTCTGGAGGTCATCTGGTCCAACCCACCTGCTCAAGCAGGGCCACCTAGATCCAGTTGCCCAGGACTGTGTCCAGCCAGCTTTTGAATATCCCCAAGGTGGGAGACCCCATAACTTCCCTGGGCAACCAGGTGTCAGTGCTCAGCCACCTTCACAGTGAAAAAATGTTTCCTGATGTTCAGAGGGAACCTCCTGCATTTCAGTTTGTGCCCATTGTCTCTGGTCCTGTCACTGGACGCCACTGAAAAGAGCCTGGCTCAGTCATCTTTTCACGCTGCCTTTGTACACATTGATGAGATTCCCCCTGAGCCTTCTCTTCTCCAGGCTAAGCAGTCCCAGCTCTCGCAGCCTTTCTTCACATGAGAGATGCTCCAGGACCTTCATCATCTTAGTAGCCCTTTGTTGGACTCTCTCCAGTAGCTCCATATCTCTCTTGTACTGGGGAGGCCAGAACTGGACACAGTACTCCAGGTGTGGCCTCCCCAGTGCTGAGCAGAGGGAAGGATCACCTCCCTCGACCTGCTGGCAACACTCCTCCTCATGCAGCCTAGGATACCATTAAGCTGCTTTGCCACAAAGGCACATTGCTAGCTCCATGTTCAACTTGGTGTCTACCTTTTACATTCTAATATACAGTTTTTCTTTTACTTTTTCAGTAACATCACTGATTTTCACTACATTTGTGGCCCCTCCTAAACTCCACCATCCTCAGCTGCATTTGTTTACCAGTATTACAGAAAACATTGTTCCATTTTTTTAAATCATGATTCTAACATGTCCTGGTTTCAGCTGAGTTAGAGTTACTTTTCTTCCTAGTAGCTGGCATAGTGCTGTGTTTTGGATTTAGCATGAGAAGAATGCTGATAACACACTGATGTTTTAGTTGTTGCTAAGTAATGCTTAGACTAGTCAAGGACTTTCTTTTTCAGCTTCCCATGCTCTGCCAGGTGCACAAGAAGTTGGGAGGGGGCACAGCCCAAGGTAGTTGATCCAAACTGACCAAAGGGCTATTCCATACCATATGACGTCATGCTCAGTATATAAACCGAGGGGAGTTAGCCGGGAGGCAGCGATCACTGCTCAGGGACTGGCTGGGTGTCGGTCGGCGGGTGGTGAGCGGTTGCATCACTTGTTTTCTTTTCCCTGGGTTTTGTTTGTCTCTCTCGTTCTCCTTTTCATTACAATTATTATTATTATTATCATCATTATTATTATTATTACTATTATTATTATTTTATTTCAATTATTAAACTGTTCTTATCTCAACCCGTGGGTTTTCTTACTCTTGCCCTTCCAATTCTCTCCCCCATCCCACCGGGGAGGGGGAGGGTGAGCGAGCGGCTGCGTGGTGCTTAGTTTGCCGACTGGGGCTAAACCACGACATAACATGATCAGAGTTCACACCTAAAGGCAAATAACTGCTTAATCAATGCTGTCACACTCAGTCATTGCGCACTCAGAGGTGGAGGTCTATCACAGTAAAATTGGAAGATGTAGGGTTCTGTGGTGGGCCCTCTCTTCTACTATTTGCATGCACACACATGCAAAACTATGTACTGCTGCTGAATCAGAGGCCTTTGAAAGCTAATAAAAACCCAAAACATAGGTTTGGAAGTTACACATTAAAATAATTTGTCACTGTCCCTATATCATCACAGAATGAAAGACAGATACTTTGAAATGCCATATTACAGAATTCTACATAACAAGAAGAAAATTGTTTGCTGACATACCATTGCTAATTCTGCTATTCGTCTTCTATGCAATGGAACTCTTAAACATCTTCCAAACAACAAGACACGACTAATTAATTTTTCTTCTAGTTTTTGCTTACTTCATGCCCACAGCAGCATAAAGATACACACTGACAAACAAGCTAGCTGTGTAAGGGAGATTGGCTGCGATGCGAAATAAACTAGTGACATTTGGAAAAAAATGGCAGGCAAAGACAAAAACACCACATAAAACCCCAGACACAAATCAGACCCCAAAACTTTTAACAGCAGCAGCTAATCAGCTGAGGTTGGTGAATTAATCCAAGTATGCATCTAAGCTCACATTACGAATTTTTCTAAGCTTGCTTTCTGTTCTACCAGTCTCTTGTCCGAACATCAATATACCAATGGTTTGAGCAGACTGTGAGGTGGTAGAAGTCATTGGGAGAGATTTTTCTCTTTTACACACAATAATGATGACTTGTGAATAATGCGCATATGTTACAATGCTTGTTTCCACAGGCTGCTGTAATGATTACATGTCATTAACTAAACAAAGAAAAATCTGAAATAAAAAGAAAATTGAACAGTCTGGAAAAAAAAAATCTGTCTCAAGTTATATTTCAGTTATTCTGAGCTTAGTTTACTGCCTTTGTAGATGAGGTTGTTGCAGGCTCCCTTTGGAGCCCCACCTGCATGAACAACCTCCCCAACAGAATCAGACAAACCAGGACCAAGTATAATCAAGAAAATAATGTCAAAGGAAGTAATGAAAAGCACAGGCAAAATTATTGTTTTTCTGTCTGGATGAATGCTCTTTCTGCTTAAGAACGCTTCCCACTTAGTAACAGGAAACACGAGAGAATGTGAATTTAGAAAAGAAAATTAAACAAAGAAAGTATAAATACTTTACTTCTGAATAACTGGAGCTCACTCCTGAAGTCTGAATATGGATACAATCTTCCAGCAGTTGAGGATGTTTTAACTGTTCTCTCCATGGCTGACAGGCGAGCTTCAGTTCTCCCACTAACCCACACAAGCTAGCACTCCCACTCAGTGCACTGTATGGTTGAGATTTTACTGGATCTGAGGGAGTTCAGGACTGTTCTTACTGGCAATCAAGAGGAACCAACTACTCAGCTTTCTTGAATGTCTTTAAAAATTGAATCTTTAAAGCATTTTGGTTTGATTTCAGTCATTTTTGGAATGTGTTTCATGATATCTCACCCCCGCATCAAGGGGAAGTGGTGAGTGACTCCCGAAAGACTGAATCTCTATAATGTAGATCTGCAATAATAATCCCAGAAAGCAGTACTTACTGAAGACTAACTTAAATCTTGATATGGTGCCTATTTATGCCCTACCATCTCTCATCTTTATAACTACAAAAGATTTTATTTTGTACTACAGGATAGGAAAATCGCTTGCAAGGTGAAAATTGTTTTTAAAGGCTCATTGTGTATTTGACATCATACGTACTGAAAATCTCAAGTAGTATTTTAGACATTCGATGTACTTTACCCTGGAGTACTTCTACCATTGGTTTGATATATTTGTTTATGCATTTTATAAAAACTCTGAGTTCAATAAATGCTGTAAGATCAAATAGCATAGTTTTGAATTATGCAAAATTTTATTATACTTATTGTAAATAAACTCTATGAAACATTAATCAACTTCAAAAAGGTTTCATAAGAACTCTGTGCAATGTTTCCTCTTTGGTGTATTTTGAAAATTACGATTCTGTCATATTTATGAGTATAGAGGTTAAACTTTTCCAAAAAGAAAACTGCTTCGTGCAACTGGTATCAAGACACATGCAACTGTATCAACTGAATCATTGTTTCATTTACCTTTTATGCAAAAGCACAAGCAACACAAAAGCCATTAAAATGAGAAATTAAGTACAAATCACCACATCTATCTCAGTATATGTAACACTATAGAATTGTTAACACTAGACTTGAGAAAGTTCTGAAATTATTAGCAATTTAATTCTCCAGAGACATCTGCTACACAACAGAAACTCAGTTAAGCTCTCATGAGCCAGTGGTTCACTCTAGGCTTATGCAGAGAGTAATACAGAGAGGACAACATTTGGTAAATGCTGCAGGGTGCTGAACCAGAAGCTAACTTATCAGAAATTATATAACTGCTGAAAAGATTTTATAGACTTTAAGGGAGAGTTTATTTGGGGCAATCAAGAAAGTATGAGTACAAACAAGGGCATCAAAATTGCCTGGATCAAAGGGGTCTTTGGTTTTGATGCAAGGAAAATGATAATGTCAGTACCAGAGCCACACATCGTCCGAAATGAATTCTGGTTTGCAAACCACACATTTTTTGAAGCGACTATTACTAAAGATCTGGAAATATGTTGACTTTTTTGTAGTTGCACTGCTTTTCCATCAAGCAAATACTGTGACAATTTATCAAATTACACAGTAGACTAACCGCATGTTAAACTAAACAAAAATTTGAAAAGAAAATGGATTCACAAAGTTACCATATGGAGCAGTTCAGATGAGGAAGTCCTGAATGATTCTCTAGTTACAGCATTTGTTTCAATCTACTCTCTTTATCAGGAAGAAGATATGTAGAAAAAACCAAAAGAATAATGGGGGGTCTGATTTGCCAGAGTATTCTTCGGTTTCTGTAAAAACTTTACAACTTTGTAAAAGAAAACCTTTCAGTTAAAATACATTAAGGTAATTATAAGGGATAAAGTACAAGAATGATTGAAAGAACTAGATAACCTAAATAAAAATAGAAGGCAAATGATCCAAGTCTATAGAAATGGTAAATGAAATACACAGGAGCAGCTTAATAAGGCCAATGTTGTTAACATGATGATTAATGAGCTCCCTGATAGTATAGACAGAATAAGAATTTCAGTGTATGGCATTTGATAATATTGTATGTATTAGAAGTAAAAGTACTAACATAGCATTTTAACCTAATAATTAAATTCATCAAATACAAAATATTAGAATCCTATTTGCATTATGAAAGCTTGAATTAATTTTACTAAGAAAGGTATACAAGATTATTTTATTAAAATTTCAGTATTAAAAAATAAAAATATAGAATTATGAATTCAAATGTAGGATCATTACATAGCATAGTCTTTTTTTAAAAAAAAGTAATTTCTTGTGTCTATAAATCAATGCACCTTACAAAAGGAAGCTAAGCATTAACTTAGCTTGACTATTATTTTAATTTTACTGATAGAAAACAAAACCACAGAAAAAGGAAAGAAATGCCCAAGGAAACAGACAGGCAGGAATAAAAGTAAAAAATACAGTCCATGCTCCTTAAGGTTAGTACCTACTGTTAGAAATTATAATTTATTTAAATAATAAATTGTAATAGTAAATAACCTATGTTTTTCATGCTTTTTGATTAATTTTTCATAAAATTCAAGAAAGTTTATAACATCATGCATTTTTCTCAGAGATGTCTTTGCAGTAGTGTCTTTGAGTTGCTGCAGCAAGGGCCCAATTTAGCAGCTGGATCAGTCTCGACTCCATAGACTTCGGTGTAAGATTAGCAGTGCACAGCCTCTTTGTCCAGAATGAAACTATGACTGAGTTAAGTGGAAACCCATTTTGTCTTGTACAGAGACAGGGACTCACTATCTATCACTGTTGGTTGAAAAGCAACATATTTCTTCTGCAGAATTCATTTTAAAGTATCTTGTCTATTTGCAAAGAAGCACTGGAAAACTCTAATCAGATCTGTTTGTTATGTATTGTTTTCCTTAGTTAGCTAACTTTCCAGTTTACATCTATATACACCACCACCATATCTGGTAACCCTGGGTTTTAATCTTCTCTACTCCAGTGCCCTCCTTAAGTTCAGTACTAGTACCACATTTTTCTTTTTAGCCCATCTACACATCTCTCCTGGCTCAACAATTGATAATTTGCTCTCATTAAAAACAAATAAAAATTGTAACCTGTTAATACCACATAAGTCTTGTGCTCTAAATGTAATAGATAATGAATTCTAATGGGCTGTAAACACTCAAAGAGGATTTTGACCTGAGAATTAACCTAAGAGTTATGCCATTAAGAAGAAATCTTCGGTCAAACTGTAGGAAACTGCTTCATGCAGATGTTTACCATAATGAATCAGTACTTTTATAGTTTGCTTCAGATCCAAGAATATACACATGAAAGCCNGAAGCTTTATCTGTTTCTGTTTGGGGTTTGGGGCGGGGGGGTGGTGGTTTTTGTTTTTTAAACACTCAGTGCAAAGGACTCATCCTTACCTATTATTCAGAGGATCTTCCAGTCTGCAATTACTTAAAATAGAACTAGGGTAAAATTACATAAAATCTTGCAGATATTGAAAGCCATATAATCCATAATAACATAGAAAACTTCATTCATAAACTATGAAGCCACAGATACTAAAAGAAAATTTAATTCTAAAATTTCCTCTTCTGTGATACAATATCTGANAGAAAAAACGGGCCTTATTCAACAGCCATGACGGATGATAACCTAGCTATTTGAGTTAATGCATACTCACTCAGCCAGAGCAGGACTCCGCTCGGCAGTAATCATGACCCAGACCCACAACAGCACTTAATGTCACCAGTCATCTAAATTTACTGTGATAAATGGAATATTTCCGTGGATCCCTAATGATTTCTATTATGAGAGTATAAAAGGCAGAGACCTGAAAAACCTAAATCACACATCTCATTGCTATTTGAATGATAATAGCTCTGCTGCCTGTTTGCCTGGCAGGCAGGGTGAGTCGCAGGGAGTAGAAAGTGGCAAGCTCGCACTGCATTTCTTTTCTCTAACACATTTTAATCAAGCGACACTTGAGCTGGGAGACATTCGTGTTACATCTGGCATGTTATCAGAAAGCAAATGGAACTGCAGCTTGAAGAAGCTGGAGTCCGTGCTTGCTCTGGACAGCATATATACCTCTCAATATGGGCTGTAAACACTCAAAGAGGATTTTGACCTGAGAATTAACCTAAGAGTTATGCCATTAAGAAGAAATCTTCGGTCAAACTGTAGGAAACTGCTTCATGCAGATGTTTACCATAATGAATCAGTACTTTTATAGTTTGCTTCAGATCCAAGAATATACACATGAAAGCCATATGTACACATGCTGGAAGAATTGCAAAGCATATGCACTTAACAACGGATAAGCATACTGTCCATACACACCTGAAATATTTCAGTCTACTGCAGAATAGATTCAGCCTAAGGTAAACATTTATTATAATCCAAGTTTATTTAAAAACATTTCTGACTGGTTGCCAGGTTGCTCAGAGTGCCTGTTTAGATTCTTTCTTCTTTTAATTAAGCTTTTAACTTTGGAGGCAAAACATGACAANCAAGCCAACACACAAACCAACTGCATCTTCCTTATTTTTAGAGCTAATGGGGAAAAAAATGATGCATGAAGATAGCTTCCTGCATACAACTATGAGAGGATGCCTGTGGCCCTTATTTTCTCCTGACAAACACATTTAGTTACAAAAACATCCATCCCTAACTAGATTGTCAGAAATAGGTTTTAAATATATCTTCTCATTATATTTTTCTATATTTATGTAAGTATTCTGGCCATAAAAAGGAAATTATTTTAATTAAGGGGTTAATCAGATAACTGGACATTTAAAATAGCTGTTATTCAACTACAGTTGACAAGTGTCTTTCAGGAAGTTAATTTAGTTTCCTTCTCTTTTTTTTCCCAAC
>VYZW01057145.1:6382-32631 GCA_013401315.1 Balaeniceps rex | reverse complement strand
ACCCAGCCTCATTTTTTGAAGTACTGTCACTAGTTCTAAACACCTTTTTCATTCCCTTTGGGTTAGCTAATTTGACTGTTACAGCATTCACCAAAATAACACTGAATCCAGCGTGTACATCCAATATGTTCTACTGCTAGAGAGAGAAACCTTCCTTCAAAGGTTCTTCCCTTTTTTTTCTGTACACCACACACATTTGATCATTCATCTTCTTCTAAAAGAAAGAAAGAAAGAAAGAACGATCTAAAAATTATTTAATTATCTTGACAGATACATGTTGACAATAATTATATATAAAAACCCCGTTGGTATTAAGACAATAGCAAAAAGTAACTCAGGATTTGCAGAACAATTGTAATAGTGTCATTAGTGCCATAAAACTTCTCAAGCATGTCAGAATCACTCAGCAAGAACAATGTGGGACACTATTACAAAAGCCTTGTCTAACTAGGAAGTAATTTCTGTTTGGATTTCACTGTTTTGTTTTGGCTATTAATCTGCTCTAGGTTGGTTCCATTGTTGAATAAAAATACATTTTAACATGCTGCATGGATGCCTTACATAGGGTGATGGAAAGTGGGCTAAATTTGCATGACCATACTTTGTCTGCTGTAATAAAGCTGTGGCTGCAGTATAATCAAGCTGAATATGTAATCAGCTAGGATAGTGTTTTCAGATCTTTTTTTCCTTAGGTCAAGTAAGTCCCTAACTGACATACTTTTATAGGATTAGGCAAGATCTAACTAGGTTTGGCATCTAATCTGTTTTAGACAGTGGTTCATTTTTTCCATCATTTCTATCCATAGGGAGGCAAGGTCACCCAATATGTAGACAGAACAGACTGTACTTCTGCATGACATATAAAACAAGGGGAACACAAGCAGTTTTGAAACAGAGTCCGAAACTCTATTCCATTTCAGGTATTGTGAAAAAAGAACTGTCTATTGCCAAATGGTGAAATAGACTTTCTAAGAGCAACAAGTTACATGCAGGTCTTGGTAGGTGGTATAGCAATCTAGAAATTCCTCAGTACTTTAAACCTTTTTGACTTGCTGAAGCACAGAAGTGACAGCCATTGCTTCTGTTCCCTTTTATAACATTCATTTCCTGGTCTTTAAAAAGGAAGCAGCTTAAACCACCTCAGCTTGTATGCGTTTCAGATGACCGAATACCCATAGAAAAGGTGAAAACACCACAAATTAATAAAAATGTGTCTCTGAACATGTTGCCTAATTCTTCCTTCTCAGCTATAAAAGTAGATGCATAAGTATCTAGTCCAATAACAGAAGTAAAAGTGCAGTTCAATTTTATTTTTCTAAAGATACTCTGTTGAATGCATTCTTATCTTATCTTCAGAAACAGAAAAAATAGATGTACATCTTCAGAATCCCCATCAACTCTCCAATTACAATAAAATAATTCCTGTGCAAGGCAGTTTTTATATAACATGGAAGAATTAAGAAGATTTCCTCACTAGTCATCCACAACTGAATCCTCCCAAAAGGAAATCTGAATGTGTGTCTCCAGCAAACAACCAGAAACCAGGGCCAAAATGACCCTCAAGATCAGTTCGATAAAATGACTAAACTGAGAGCAGATGTTCAAGGAGAATAGGTAAGACCACAGACCTAAGCACGAGGCCATTTGTTTGAACGTCAGTCAGGAAGATTTGACTGCACGAGGTATCTTAAAAACCAGCAGGGAAGGGTTAGATTCCCCTTGTTGATCAAGTTCTGCATATTCTTATGAAATAGAGCTCAAATACATTTTAAAAGAATGGTTCACCTTCTGTCTGCTTCTGGCACTAAATGTAAGAAGAAGACAAGGTAGACAGAGGAAAAAGCAAATGGTTCATCAGTGCTTTACAGATTCCTTAAAGAGACTCTTTTCAATTACATGTGTATGAGAAGTGGACTGTTGTGTACACGTACTGTTGGTGAAATCATTCTCAGAATGTTTAGGAATGTTCCCTGGCAGGAATATTGAAAAAGTCACAATATTTTTTCTGTTCATTACAGTAATTTCCACTTATAAAAACCCCAGCCAAACACCTAAGCAGCCAGGGCACATATTGGAAACAGCATTTTACCCAAAGAAGATGTTGCTTTAGATATGCAGCAGGACAGAAAAGAAACAAAATGTCAATCTAATCCCTGCCTCCCCTGGAAAACAATCCATATAAATTATATGGAATAAAATTGCTGGTATATTCTGATCAAGTACCTTTGTATGAAAAGAAGTCTGAGGTTTAATATGCTGGAATTCTGTATTTCCTCTTGCAATGGCCACTGGAGAGGATGGCTCCCTCCAGCTCACTGCTGTGAGTTACGTATGGAAAATAAAGTGCAAAGAATCAATTCTCCCTCTCACATGCTACACCTGGCTTGTGGATAAAGATAACGGCTCTAGTCCCTGTTGCTTCCCATTCTTCTTTTCTTCAGATGACTTAATTCATCACAAGCAAGCAAAGCAATAAAATATATGGGAGAAGCAAGTGCCGCAGCATGAACATAAAATGTGCCTTTTATATATTCAAATTCATATCCAGTTGTAGGAAATATTCATGACTAATATTAAACTAAGCCCAGAATTAGGCAAAATGCAACAGACATATATTGAAGTGAGCATTTTATTATGTGCTATGTCAGTCAGATTAAAGAAAAGAGTGCATGACACCGACAGGATATTGCATGTATATCAAGCAATCTATTTATATATGACAGGGAGGGTTTGATTTCTGGAAGGAGTGACAACCCAATGAAATAACTGCTCGCCTTCAAAATTACTATAGTCTAAATGTATACCCTTTAGAATACAATTTTAAATTACAATTAACAAAATGTAGATAAATATGCTTGGGAATCAATTCTGACATACAGAATCGAGGAAGAAGAAATAATCTGTAAAGAAGCCAAGAGGTTTCTGAGTGTCATCAGCACCTTGGCTCTGAAAAACTGAATGAAGGAAGCAAAGGATATTTCTCTGAGAATCCCAGAGAAGGTAATTTAATAAAAGGGCTGATTCATTTGATGCCGAAAAAGCCTTGAAGTAGAGGTGGGGGTGGGAAGTTATATTGTGCTTTTTTTCCCGAAGACCGACATGTAAACTAGAGAAGTGAATCTGCTGTGATTAACAATATCTGATCAGGATACAGGCCTGTTTGTAATAATAAATTGCAATGTCTCACATGCTTCACTACTGTTCTAGCCAAGTTAAGGCTTTTGTCTTATTGCATCAGTGTTTCCGGTCATTTGCTTCCTGCTCTGGTATAACACTGAGTAAATATCCGCAGAGACAGAAACTTCAATGCTAGAAAAGAGATAATTGCTGCACCATTTTTAAATAANAAAACAACACAGAAAACCTAAAGAACTAAAGCTGAACCCACTAACTTCATTACCTGCAAAAGTAAAGTGCATTGAAACAGAAATTCTTTGAGTTCACAATCATTACACTTGGATGCTTATACGAGAGAGTAGGATAAAGGAAAAGAACAATCAACGGTCAATTGACTTTATTTCTTTTTCTAGAATTGTAATTTGCATGACTGTTACATGTTTCCAAGGTTATCTGAGCAGAACACATACAGCCCATCTCACACGCAGTCCATAAAGTAGGCTGAATGAGAAAAGCAGATATTCCATGTGAGACACATCAACCTGCATTCTAAGCATAATGAGAATCACTGTAGTCAAACCTCCTCTTGGTCTTATTTCCATGACGTTTCAGCAATATCCATTTGGTGCATTTGGGGGAGCTATAGGACAGATGCAATCATGTATGGCTTTATACATCAATAATTTCAAACTGTATTTTCTCATAACCTTTCCTTCTTTGTTCAAAAGGGGACTTCCATTTTAAATTGTAATCTATGACTTTTGAAACGGATGTTAAAGTGTCTTGCCGACAAATTCTTCTGGTTGATTTTCTTCTCTCTTCTTTCTTCTTCTCCTTGCTGTTTTGAAAAGCCATCATGGTAGCATTATGTGAAGGTGAAAGGTACCAGACTGTAAGGCGACAATTAAGCTCACATTTTTTAGTGGGATTGCTATGGGTATTATGTATTTAGGAGATGCTAATCAAAGTTGCACACTGATGTTAAAATTCAGCATATACTAGCTACTTATAACCAGAGATTAAACCATTTCCATAACACACTGCTAACATCTTAGCCTGAATACTTTCTACTTCCAAATCTCACTCTACATTAAGCTTGATTACTTGTGGCTTCATAATGCATTTGTTAATATCGTCTTAATCCTTCAGTGGCATTATACTGTATAACAATGAATAACGACCCAGATACAGGAACTGCTGTATCACAAGATCCAAGGAAGATTTAGTGCAAGGAAGCAAAATTATCTGAGGTTGTCATGCTTAAATAATAATTATTAACATGGGCTAAGAAAATCCTAGCCTCTGATTGGATAAAAGCTGCTAAAACTCAGGATGATCTTTACCTTCTTATCTCCGGCTGGAACTTCTGTTAAAAGCAGGTGCTTCCTGTACCAGACCTCACCCTGAGTAGCAGCGTGGCTGCAGATTTATATTCTCTTGCACCCTAACTTGAAATGAAAGCAGGTTCTTCTCAGAAATATTTAAAAGATGAAAGTGCTCTAACAACAAAGTACATGATTAAGCAATCTTTTTGTGATATAAAGTACACGTTTTGAAAATGTCAATGCTTTCTCATTTTCTGTTGAAAAAATAAAGTGCATTTCTGATTGAAACTAAAGTGCCTTTGTGATTAAAAGTGAAGGCAGAATTTCACTATCATGCACCAGCTGCTTGGATAGGGAAACGAAGGCCACATTGATGGAACAAAACTAAACTATATTCATGAATCAGAGAACACTTTTTCAGCTAACCATAATATCCTTCCTTACTGCCTGTCCTCAACTATTGCGTAGAGTTACACATTTGCCATGCTCCATTGAAGAAGTGGACGTATTTCATTTCATTTAACTAATTCTGTCTCTTTATATATAGAAAAATTGTTCTTTTAAAATGAGTGGCTTGATATGGATATAAACGTTCACTATTACATTTTCATTCTTATCAGAGCTTTGTAAGTTTCTGAATGCAGTAAGAGAATTTTGGATTTGGGGGATCCAAGCTTCTTTCTTGATTCTGTTAGGAAATCAAGACTGAGATCTTGGCACACATGCCTAAGAGATGTAAGACTCAGGTCTGCACTGCCTTTTGTAAGACATCTATGGCTGTCTTCAGGATATTATCAAGTGCCCCTCTGGACATCAAGAAGGGGTAGAGTTCAGAGCTGCCGCTGGTACTTTGTGAAGAAAGTAGAACACCACAGGCTTCAGCAAACACAAGGAGGATACCCCGAAGTTTAATATGACCCCAAATAATATGGGAAAACATACCTACAGACTGTGCCTTCAGCCAGAGTTAATGATGTCTTTGAAGCAGCAGTGTAGATGAACTCTCAGGTGGGCAACAGAACAGTTAACAGAGCTGCTGTCCTTTCCACAGCTGCTCTACCCTCCCATCAGGTGCAAGATACGTGAAACCTAGCAAGCTTTCGCTCTCCTCTAAAAAGGATGATGCATAGGTATTGTGCATGTGATGCTGAGTCCCTAACATAAGCAGAAGCTCCGTTGCAGCTCAACCTCTCATAAGGTAGCTTATGGCTAAAAAGCAAACTACAGTCTTACTCATTCCCTGCCTCAATTTACCCATTCATGCAGTTTGTAAAAAAAGAAGTGGACTGTGACTGCTCCACAGACCAAGTAGTTATTTCCTTTGATGGTACCTTGACTGAGAAGAGTGGCAGGGACAGCAGAGGACACAGGGGAATTTTAGCTATTTCACCTTTTAAAAATTCTAATTGATGAAGTTATTTCAGGTTCTTCCTGGGATGATGGACATTTGTGTGTCTGAATGCCAAACTGACTGTGCACAGGGAGAGGAATTAGCCTGATCTACTTTGTTTCTACCAAGGGACTATGAATACTTACAACTGACTCCAACTTCTCTCTGCTTCCTAGCAGAGGACCTTCTTTTCCTTTGTGCCTCCCTTTCCTCCCCTTCTCCCAGATGATTTTTCCATTATTATTGGTTTCTTTGATTTTCCTCTCTGTGGAAAATGAGCTTGTGCAAAGAGTGCACTGTATGGGTTTGATAGTACTTCTAAGTCAGTGATAGCATTTTAATGTCTTGTTTTTACTGGCTATTGAGTTTGACAGCCTTAGCCAGTAAAGAGGGAAGGAAGGGGGCTGCAGACAGCCTGCCACTCTTCTGGATTCCTACCATGTGCAGCTCTGTCTGATGATGTATTTATTCCCAGTTTCTTGAGAAGTAACATTTGACTTGGACAGTGGAAAAGGAGGTGTACTTAAGGGTTCCCATTTGAATTCTTCAGATGAGAAATTAATGTCCCAACTTTGATTCCACTGAAGTCTGGGGCAGAAAATGCATAAATGAATGAATGAATAAATAAATACAGATAGTACCGTGTGCAAGATTGATCTCTGAGGTATGAAACAGCATCATCTCACAGGAGGAGAATATCTGTCAGGCCTCATGCTGTAGACATCTGACAACCGAGGCATTCCCAGGGCCATGCTGTGGCCTGCTGCCAAGTGTAGCTGATGGGCTCACCAGCTGGTTGCATCTGGCACCCAGAGCTCTGCGAGTGCTGCAGCACGAGGCTGTGGCATTGTGTTGCCACTGTGAGCAATCTGAATTTGAACTCTTCCTCAGTGCAGCCTGCTGCCATAGCCTTGCCTTTGTCCCCAAACCTGCCTCCCATTGTACAGCCCCTGTCCCATACCTTCTTCCCTCCTGAAGTCATATGTCCAAAATATGGAGACTTAGAGACTGGGTGAAGAAATACTGAGAGGCCCAGGAGTGGGACAAAAGAGTCTCACAGCTTTGCTATTATTGCATTTCTAGGAGATTTCGTGGGAGGAACTGTAAGCGTGTTAGCTCCTTCTCTCTCTATGGGCCAATTTTAAAGATTTGATCACATTCTAGAAAAATACTTTCTCTGTATGTCCAAGCTTCTCAGGAAATATATATTCTTTTATATGTTAGGAGCACATTTATAGAATCCATTTCGTGTTTTCATTATTGAGTACTTATAGTACTGTGTAGGCCAGTGAAAAAGAGTCCTTTAGTGTCATTTATATGAAAAGTGTACAGTGAGCTGTTTCTATTCAGTGTTTTGCTGGTTAACTAGAGCAGGGTAACGGTAAACATTTACTGGAATATATAGGCCACCTACATTAGAAGGTAAATTATATTCATAATAAATTGCCTTATTCCCTGCATTGCACGTAAGGAAACCTTGACTGTGCAAGCAGTGAAATTTGCTTTACAGTTAACTATTTTATCTGTCTAGTTGTGAGGAAAGCTGAAGCAGATGAGGTTGTATGCAGGCATTGATTAATACCTGGAAAACACAAATTTCTTGTTGTGTACAAATCTGTTCACACAGAGCAGAAAGTGACTGGGATTCCACAACTATGGAAAAATGAACCTGTCTATGGATCAGGCTCGCTCTTCTATCGTGACAATAGAAACGACAAAATAGTGAGAGTGCAAAGTTAAGAGGGGAAAATAGACACTAAGGTTTGGATCCAGAATTAGAAGGAAAAACATTTTTTTTAGAGAAACAGGATGTGGCTGAAGAGTTTGTATATAATACTGTAACACCTTGGATTCTGAGTCTTTAATAGTGATTTTTTGGGTTTTTTGGGGAAAAAAAAACCAAAAATCTTTAACATTTTATCTTAAGGTCATTTTCTTGAGACAATGCTCCCCAGGCCTCTTATAAAACCTAAACCAGGGGAAATTTTCCTTACCTCTGCTGTGCCAAAGAAGAAACCTCTTTCTACAAAACTCAAAAGAACTACATGCTTTTTATGTTTGAGACAGTGTCCAACCTTTATGCAAGAGGTCTAGCTTATTCAACTGATATATCTAAGATGCAGATAGAGGGTTCACAGGAAAGAAGCTGAAGTAAATAATACCACAACTTTCCCCTTCAAAATTAGTTAAGCTCCTGATGTCAGTATAGGTTCAACCAAACCAGCTTTCTATAGTAACTTCTTCTCTTTTAACTTCACCTCTCTCCTCATCTGATTGTACATCAAATTTGGTAGGTTCATCAGTTATAATACCCTAGGTTTACCCTGTACTCATCACCAGATCTGAGATATGCCCAATTCTACCATATCACCCTCCTAGTACCCAAACTGCTTTCACATTGCACTTTGTAAGACAGACTCCTCCCTAAGTCTTTCTCAGTGTAGTTGATGTTCACAGTTCCTAATCATCAGGAGCATCAGAAGAATGTATTAAAGTCAAAGGCAAACTAACTCTGACTTTTCTGGTTTAATAATTGACATACTTTAAATTAAAATAGGACTACCAGTGTCCTCGACTGTACTCATTTTTCCTCCAGGGGGGAATTACCTTGAACAAAATATCCAAATCCAACTTGTAAATTGGGCAGCACGAAGGCATCTTTAAACTATGTACAATGCAGTTACTATAAAAGTCTCTTTTCAAATTTATATCAAGAATATGCCAGCAATGTGTGGTTATAACCTCATTTACAGGAGCACATTTATACTCACCTAAGTGGTAAAAGCAAAGATAGTTTTATTTTCATATAAACTTTCTCTTCATTAGCAATTAATTACTATTTAAAATTTGCTATAATAATTAATCATTTACAATATTGTCTCAAGCAGACTTTAGCTTATATAAAGGCTTTCACTGTATAGTCCTAACCCAGTTTTTGTGCGTGTACATTTGGATTTTTACAGCATACAGCTGGTTTAGAAGCCTGTATTCTCCACCCAACAGAAGAAGTATTATGAAGACCAGAGCAATTGTGTTCAAGTTTCTGATCCCCTTTCTCTTCCTTCACACCTGGCTAGTTGGTTCTATGGCAAAATGGAGTAAATCAGCTGGCATCCTGCATCCTTATTTATCTTAGAGGAAGTTTATTGTAGCTTATTTTACACTTCTGTCAAACTTTAATTTACTCATTTGTTTTGCCTTTATGTAACTCTAGAACCTGAGCTGATTTTAGAAGAGCTTTTAATGATAATTTTACTTAGACAATTTTGACAGTTAAAAAGGCACAGCCCTTTTCCATATGGACAGAGGACTGATCTTATATAAGGACAGAGGAATTTTTTTTTCTCTAAACAAGTGCTCAGCAGCTTAAAACCTGAAATTATGAAACACAATTTACATGCTGATTCTTTAGCTACCCATAATGATTCCTGTTAACAATTTAACTACATTTTCACTTTCTCTGTGTTAGGATTAATTTCAGGTTCAAATATTGGCTTTGTCCGATGAGCGTATGATGGACTGAGGTAATCCTCCCAGCCTCTGTTTTTAGTATCATGACTACTAAATAAGGGGACCTTTAGTATTAGGCACACAAAAAGACATATTTTTGTACTGGAAACCCTGGATTGCTCTTTAATTTCCTGTGTTAATATTAGTGTTTCAATTAGCTAAGGTACAGTACCTTTCTAATGATGATTTTGCAACCTGCAGGAAGGAATCTTTAGCTTATCTAGTCTCAGATTTCCACCCAGTTGCCCTTGTAGTAAGTATGCTAATTTGTGTTTAAGTAAAGTTTGTCTGAAAAAAAAAAGGGTCTTGATTGGTAAAGATAACCAGATGGAGAACCTACTGCTTTCCTCAGTAGTTTTTTTTTCATTAGTTAATTATTCTTACTGTTTAAAATATGTGCCTGATTTCTAATTTGGAGGTGGGTGGCTTCAGTTTCCATTTATTGTTTCCTGTTTGGTTAGAACCTTTCTCTCCCAGATTAAAAAGTGCACTATCACCTGGCATTTTCTCCCCATGACTGTATTTATTTAGCTAATCATGTCACATCCCCATATTCTTTGTGCATCTGCTCCTTCAAGCCAGAAACTCAACACCCTTGTGATAGTCAAGAAAATAACGTTCTATGTTCTTTTTGCCAAACAGTTCAAACAAAGATGAATTTTATTCAGATGCCAAAATTTCCTGTAAGGACTTCCATATTGCCAAATATATATAAAACATAATTCTGTAACACACCAGAACTTGAAAAACTGAGGGGAAAATAGAATAAACTGAGTGTTCATGTAAAATTTTAAGGGATACTCTACTGTCTGAAGTGGAAGAAAATTCAGAAAGCAGAATGAAGAGGCTTTGAAAGAGTATGAGGCATTACTACCTTGGTTTTGCTTTTCTACAGGGACATTCATATATATCAGTTTATCAAAAGATGAATACTGACTCCTTATCCCATTTAGTTTTGAAAAGAAGAGTAAATGTATGTGAGGTGGAATTAAATATTGGAAATGTTGTTCTGTTAAGTGTGATCATTTAGTCATTAATATAACAAATGTGAAGAGAGAAAATTCAGGAAGTTAGGCTTGAGATATGTCTTTAGAGTATAGTAAAAAGAACTTTTTTTTCAGAGTAAAGTGATTAGAATTCAATAAATCCATCATTCTTTTGGGGATTGGCTCATGCAAAAAATTATGAAGATTTCTTTTTTGAGGAGTCTGGAAGAGTTGGGAAGTGGATAGAGTGGATATCAACAAATGGCAAAGAAGTACACGTTAAAGTAGGGATCTTGCCTTTGTGTTCATGCAGTGCATAGTACAGAAAGAATTCTTAGGCCAAAGAAAATATAAATATCGGTCAGTTCCAGGGGCCTGTATTATCCCTGTATGGCATTTTCTAGGCAGGGTGTGCTAGTGATTCTGATTGTTTGGTCTTTATAACTACTTTTCCCTTAGATTCTGGAAATTTAGGAGGATTAGTTTGGGTGAGAGAGCACTGAAAGAAACATGGGTCCCATTCTTAGGTCAGTCACAGACTGAGTGAACTTTTGGGCAAGCCTCTTAGTCAACGGCATGTCTCGGTTCCCCATTTGAAAAATGGGATCAATGCCTCTCCGACTTACTGGTTGCAAGGATAAGATCTATTGAGGCACTCATCATATAAGGTGCTTAGACACAATGGTGATTAGGACCAGGATAGTTTTGGTTACTAGCTAAGAGGAAATGAAGGATCTGGCTCAACATTTTTTGCAAGGATTATGCTAAAGCCTTTCATGATTATTTTACAGAAAGACAAAATTGACTGATGGTGAAGACAGAATATTTTTTAAGAGCGAATGTTTTCCCCAAGTTCTTGGATGTTCCAGTGTGAAGTATTAACTTCAAGCCAGTTCTGTAAGACATACACAGATGGAAGTAAAATGTTAAATGTTTCAGCCAGCAGGCTTGAAAGCTTCTGACCAAAACATTGTATTTCTTTACTTCCAGCTGTGCGTGTCTAATAACATATTTCATGATGTTTAAATACCAACTGCATCACTCTACTTCTTGATATTGAGTGCAAGAAAAATGACTTAATTTGTTGATGAGCGGCATGTTACAGGCTGGCAGTAATGGCAATGGTGATTTTACTGGCTCAGTGCTCCTACCCCTATTGCACCCTCCTCCCCCCTCTCTGAACTTGGATGCCTATAGCACATAGCACACCACTGTCTATGTTCCCTGGTTCAGGATTTCATTTCACTACATCATAAGCTACTAACACAACCTTGTCATTGCAATTTGTCACACTTTTTTGTGTGCTCTATATCTGACTGAATTCTCATCTCCCCGGCCCATAGGCTACTAGTCTGGAACAAATCTCTGAAACATAATGGAAAAGGATAAAAACCCCCCTAAAACTAAAAAAAAAAAAAGAAAGACACCCAGTCACCACCTCTCCTCCCAATGGAAGCAAACATAATCATAGGCAATAGTTGTTTTTCCTGGCTCTGTGTGTTGTATCAGATCAGCCAAGACTGGCCACTGGGAACACATCCGGGTAGTTGCTGCCACCTTGCCGGGTGCCAGGGCTGCCGTTCAGGGTGCCCTGGGGCCAGCACAGAGTCACCTTCTGAAGAACAGCTTGGCATCTCCAAGATTTAAAATCCTTTTGCTCCTTTTATCTTCTGGTCTTTCCTCTTGAGAAAATATGTAAAATTTTTTGGAGGAAATTCTTAGGGATCAACTGTGCTGCTTTTCAAGCTGAGCAGCATTTGGAAAGGGAGAAGGCACATACCTCCAGGCTTTGAAGAAAACAGAGGAAAAGCACCAGCTGCCATAATCAGTAAATAAGTGACCAGGGGAGCAGAGCATTGTGGCCCTACTCTGACCCAAGTAGGTACCTTAAGTTTTAGAATTTTTGAAGTGATTGGAATTTGTTTTAAATAACATTACTTAAGCTTGCTACTGTGAACACAAGCAGGTAATTTTATCCCACATCTCACTTGCTCTGTGAAATTAACACATTTTCATCTGTTTATGTGAGAATAGAATCCACTAACAACCCCCAGACACAGATGTGTTCTGAAGAATTTCGATAAGCATGCATCAGGCACTTCAGCACTCACTGTATTTTATGACATCAGAATAAACATTTTTCCCTGACCAGCCTGACAGAAATAGAGACGGCAGGAAAATCAACTCCATAGTAATGACACAAATTAAGATTTCAAATTTTAATTCATTTCTCTTGTACACCCTATGCCCTCCATGCCCTTCAACCAATATATGCAATCAGGAAAGCAAGACGAAAAAAGCTACACATACATGCAATGTGACTCAGATAATGCTACTAGAAGAACCCTGATTTTAACTGGTTTTAGCTGCATTAAATATTGCATTATTTTTTTTTCCACATGTAATATATATTTTTGGCACTGCTGATCTATCAGAATTACACAATACATTCTGCTTTCTTTATGCTAAAGGGAAGCCATAGGAGAAAAACAGTAGTTTTCTTAAGCAAATTTCCCCCTACTGCTCTGCTTGTCTCTGTTTGTCTTTATATTTACTGTTTTTATTTCTTTTCTTCTTTCTTTTAAGTGCCTTCAGCCTTGTTGACATGATTGGGCTTCCTATCAATGTGACATGCTATTTTGTCAAATGCCAGCCAGTCATATTCAGGTAATTAATTTACTTGCCGTACATCTGACCCAATTTTCTTTGTTAATTGGCAGGTCAGACAACTCTCTTACCCACAAGTAATTTATTTTTTCTATCATCTGATAAGCATTTCTAAATAGAAAATTTCTAAATAAAAGAAAATTTGTGCATAGTTGCTAACTGTTGTACTTTTTTCTAAGCTTGTAGACCACATTTACAAATATGATGTATGCCATAAAAGAGGTATCAGCTCCTTCTGTTTGCAAGTAAATCAAGACAGTCAGAAGCTGTGTATGTCATCAAGGAGATCCTTACTGTCCAAAATTCTCTGTGTATTTTGCTGTGTTGTATTTTCAGTGTAAAGTAACTTCTTTCAGTGAAAAATTACATTGTAGTCCTGCACTGTATACTGTATGTGAATTGTCAATAGTGTTTGTCTAGCAAAGGTTATGTCCATGCTGAGTCATTGTCCATGCTGCCATTCTCAAACTGGGTAAGAGTGGGTCGACACAACTAGAACAAGTGTGACTGGGCTGCTTCAGCCAAGCAAGTTGTCCCCGGAGGACTAAGACACACAGGGATTAGGTAGCTGTAAGGACTCCAGAGACAGTTCCACAATCTCTCAGCATGTCCTGTGCAGTGAAATAGAGACCTTCACTGACCTCTAACGAGGCCCTTTTTGCACAGTAAAGATATAGCCAAAGAAACCCATCTTATGTCAAAATGACTTCTCACATGGCTAGTGCTCACTCATCAGTTTGGGCTTCCAAGGCTGCACTGTATATCTTCACTAGGATGGACCTGAGCTACATAACTCACACGTACATTGTTGGCATGCGGAGTTCAAATATGCTTTTATGCAAGAAATGCAGGCCCACTAGAGTGAATACCTTTACAAATTCAGTTTTGGCTATAGATCTTTAAGTTCAAGGGAAAGATGATGGTTTATTTCTATATGATTTGTAATAAAATTTAAATTTAATAAATTACTTCTAAACAAAATGCACCATACTGGCTTCTGTCTCACAGGGTGATGTGTAAAAGGTGAACTTAAGCTAACAAATTTGTCAATAAATACTACTTTACTTTGAGAAGAAGTTTCCACCTAGAAGGAAATTTTCACAGGATAGATAGACATTATCTACTGAGAGGGAAAGTCCCGAAATGAGAAGCTGAACCTGCTCTATCAGGAAAACTTTTGCATAGGGCACTGGTACTTAACATAACTAGTTTCCCTATTATCTTTAAACTGTGTATCATTTTAATGATAAATTTATAGTTAATTTCTTGCTGATGTTTTGATATGTAGGAGAGCAGTGTATGAGGGGTAAAAACACATTAATATTCATATTCTTGCTGTTATATCTCACTGATGTTCAGTAGGTGTAGTTTCTGATTTGTAAGAAGTGTACAAGCTAAGAAAACTCTGTGACCCCATGTAGTAAGAGTACTAAACTACCATACTTGTTTGTGCTTTATGTAAATTAAGTAAAGGTTAACAAAAACTAAGCTTAGTCTGGAAGGTTTTTAGTGAAATTGCAATAAGATCAAGTATTTGTTGTGTGATTAAGCTAAACTAAACATTTTTTTTTTTCATTTTTTCACCAACCTATATAAACCACTTTTAAAACAGAAGTGCCACAGAATGGTATAAGGCCTGCTTCCCAATTTTATTACTGGTTAAAATTGCCTGAGATAGATTCAGTATTCAAGGAATTTCCTGTGACATGAACATGACTGCAGAAATAATTTTCAACATTAAATTTGGTGAACTGCTGAACTTTGTTAATACTTTTTGCAGTGTTCAATTGATTTTAATAAATTGTACAGCACCAGCAGTGGAATGAAGTCCAAAGCCTGAAGATTGAAAGCCTGAACAGGTCAAAGAAAAAAAGTTGGCTTGCAATCTTGAGCCTGTTAAAACACTAACTAGAAAATTAGGCAGGAAAAACAGTTACAAAAATATTGAGAGTATCTTTGATCAGCTGGTTGAAGAGAAGTAATATGACAAACAGGAAATTACAAAGAATAACTATTTTGACTGTAGTGGAAATAGCGACTTAGGTAGCTGTAGTTCAAACTAGATACAGAATATTTTCCTGGAATTTAAAGGAAAGGTATCCAGATGTCTAAACATTCTGCTCAATGTGGCTTTTATTTCAAGTTTGGCAAACCTTCAGAAAACTGGTAGACAAGTTTAGCTGGAAGACATTTTCCAGTGTATTTACATAATTTCATACATATTTTATGCTTCTGCATTACATCTTTTAGCAGTGGTCATATTTAATTTTAGGATTCTTTTAAAACATTACATATAGTTGTATGAATTATTTCATTACCCCACGTCAAAATGTTTTGCATATTAAACAAACCTTTAAACCTGTGAATGGCTATAGTAAACATAAGTGAAGATAAACTATGGAGAAAGACGTTACAGAGAATTCAGTGAAGTGTCTCCATGTAATTGTAACATACTGTTCTCAAATGAGGAAAGAATGAACTGTGGTGGAAGCAAATTGTTGTTTCTCTTTTACGCACAACCACATTTTTGATACTGTGTATTTTAAAAGTAAAAGCCCATATAAACATTCTTTGCAGATCCAATCAAAAATGGATGCAAAGCATTCTGCTTGGAGTCTGGGACAGAGAAATCATAAACTACAGCAAAGATACAGAATGCCTAGACAATAAAGTACACGTAGATGTGAAATGTAACAGGTGGGATCAGCTGTATGCTTTTGAAGGCTACATCTTTTAGCAGCTGTTGTTTGATGAACAAAAAGCGCAGTACAATACATTATAGCTAATCCGGCAGGATGCTGGGTGTCCTCTAATCACACTGGTATCTGATGGTATAGCCATCAGCATGTTCCCAGTTGTGGCTACCATCTCACCCTAGGGGGCCAGAGAGAACCTGCTGGAGATGCCTCCACTTCGGGCTATGAATATTTATCTTTCCAGTTTTATCTAGCTTGTTATGCAACAGGAGTGGGATGTCTGCTTTTGTTTTCCTTTTTGTTTCAGGAATATTTCTGTGGTTGAAGCCAAATGATATTGTACCCAGAGCCTGTGTCCCATTCTGCCCATGAAAGCAAAGACTTCTGGCTTTTGGGGAAATGTTTATCCATATTTTGCATACTGTGTTTTTAATTAAATGAAGATTGTAGACAGAATTGTTTATACACTATGTGTATATGCAATTAAGGGCAAAAAAAGATTCCTTTCTAACATAATCAGCTGGGAGATAGCAAAATTATTATTCTGGATCCTGTTCAGAATTACAAATAACTCAGATGAGTAAAACAGCAGATACAAATGAAAACTAACTCTCTTTTCTTTGTTTCTAAAAAAGGCAAAAACCAGATATGTGTATATAGAAATCATGATAATTTTTAATAACACTTCATTATGAAGGTACAATACACACACAGTGCTATCCATTTGATTATTTCAGCATATTTTATAAACATTAATTACCCTTATTTCATTAAGATATGTATTGTTTGCTCTGCTCATGTATGAAATCTGATGGGATGGAGCGCTGCAGACCAGACTTTTCTGATTCATTTTGCGCTCCTTGGGTGTTGGATGATCAGCATTCTGGAAGTCAGGCTCAAATTGCCTCAAGGTATTCAAAACCTGTGAGGTATCAAAATTCAGTGACTGTGATGCAGGGCACATTTCCGTGATTAGATGCAGAAAACAAATCCATTGACACACTATTGTGGCCAAACAATACAAACTAGCTATGTTCTGGAAGGCATGTTGTGTTAGCATGACACCAACAGAAGGGCATGTTAGTTCAGGTTGAATGCAAATACAGCTACATGGCTTCCAGACCATAGCTGACTCAGATCCAGAAAGATTCGAGGGTCAACAGAAAGGGCATGTGTAGACCTGCCCATAGAGGAATGATATGGAGCAGTATAGCACCCAGATTCTTTGTATGCCTTTCCTTGTGCCTTAACGCTTGCCAGACCATTTTTCCTCCCTAAAAAGGGGTGTGTGGAAAATTATAATAAAACTTGATTTCCTAATAAATAGATGAGAAGCAACAGCAAAAAGCTACAGTGCAGAAAAGAAATGGGAGTGTTATGGATATGTTTATTTGTCCAAAAGCATATTTTCTTTAGTTTTAGATAATTGAGCAATTTTGTGGTACCATTCATACATCACTGTCTCTCTTCTTCATTACTGCTTAATGATGTAGAAAGATGTGCCCTCATGTACAAAAGGGTTAAATCTGATATATTGAAAACAATCACTGAAATGTCGGGATGGAGGTGACCTCTACAAGACAGGTAGTACATTTCTCTGCTTTGGGGGAAGGCCAAGAGTGACTAGACTTAGACCTTTGTGTACTCTATTTTAGAAACCCTTTATGACGCATATTTCATCCCAACAATTATCTATTCTTATACTTGGAAAAGACTTCTTAATATCAAACCTAGATTTTTTTGGTGAGAAAATGAAGCAAAGATGGTCCTTCTCCTTCCTCACTGGACGTGGAGAATATTTGCTGATGTTAGAGGAAATAACCAGAACATAGGTTGCAGCCCACAACAGGCCCAGAGTACTAGAGAACGAAGGCATGCTAACAGTAGAATGAAGTCAACCATTTGAATTATGAAGGGTTATCTCAAACCAAAGGGCTAAGTTAAATCAGAAACCAGGCTGTAGTGAGAAAACAAATAATTCAGTAAGGTCAGGATGAACAGTGATAGAAGAGTGCAGCAGTGTAGGACAAATGATTTGGTGCTTGGAAAGGGCAGGAGCAGGAATCAGAGACAGGCAGGAATCATTAACAGAGATTGTTGCAGGGCCTCAGTCAAGACACCCAGCAGCTGGGAAGAGCACATGGGACTGCATCACAGAGCTGACAGACCAGCCAGGCTCACTGGCCAGTCCTTACCTTCTCCCCACCTTGGCCATGCCTACTGAATCTTTACTGTCCAAACAGACTGGCAGCCAACAAGTTGGCAAGCAAATAGTCAGAAGGGGCATACACACATCACATAGAACCTTATTCAATCCGCTTCCAGGGATGAGTCAAAACTACAGATGAATTGCTTTAGGGATTCCAGTTATGTGCCTTTTCAAGTTCTCTGAATTAGCTGAGGATGCAGCTCTGGCAATCAATCAGCTCCATAACAGGCTGCCATTCAAAGCAGCTGAGGCTCACAGCTCTGTGCAGTCACTGCAGTGAATTCTTGGCAGGGGGAGAACCCCTCATCTCAAGTTTCAAGCATGGGACTGATTCTGTGCAGCATCGACATGATGCGTTCTGCAAAAAAGCAGGTGTGCTGCAATTCAGCACATAAACTGGAGTAGAAGTCCAAAAGCAAATGGTAGTCACTGGCTCTTGGTGCTGTTTGGAAAGCCAAATGCATCCCCAAGCATTCATTCTTTTGCTCTTATCTCACACTATCAAACAAATGTTCTTTGTGTACATTGCAGGATAGCTCAGCATCTTCATAGCTATCCCCATTTTCCAGAATCCCCTTCAGAAAGCAGAAAGATCAGCTCATTAGGATCATTCTTTGCATTTAAAACAGGCATGCTGTCAGCAAGAAAAATATAAGAGAGAGTCTGTATTCCTGAAACAAATATATCCACAAGCCTCCAGAGCAGGAAGTCCACTTTTTTTCAGTGAGATTTTGACTTGGAATTGTGATTGATGTTCACAAAACACCCTGAAGATGATAAGCAGTATGTTAAAAGTGGGTAATTAGCTAATCGAATAATAACAATTATTACCATCATTAAATTTCTGGCTTGGTCTGAATGGTTAATTTTTCACCTAATTTAAAAACTGAACTGTACTTGTGTTTTACTTAGAAATGTGACCATGATGTATCAGCATGCAAACAAAACTTGGAAGTTTGTCTGAGAAACAGTAGGAGCCAATTATTCTCATCTATGAACTGGGATCTTAGCCAGTTCTCCCAGGCTACATAAACACTTAAGAATGTCTGATGGCACAGATATCCTCATTTCCCATTAATCTCACCATGAGCTGAGGGTACTGCACACCTCACAGGAGCTTCTTAATGAGTGACATAATCTCTTCTCCATAGTTTAGGCAACTAAATGAGCTGAATGGGCTAAAAAAAAGGAAATTTTACACAGGCACAGGTAGACACGCAAGCACATGGTGTATGCAGTACATCTATGTCCATTCAAGGTATATTATTCTCATGTATGTCCTCTAGGCAGGAATTCAGCACATGTTTTTCAAGACACAATCCTTCTACCATCTGCTCAATAAAACTTCATGTCTACACTATGAGACCTACACCAGAATCCTGTGCTTTTCTGCAAGAGGAGAAACCAGATGCACATCTTCACACAAGCTCAAATCCTCTTGTTAAAACGATAAGAACATATCAAACATGCATGGAACCAAATGTGCTGCATTCAGTTCTGCAAGAAATATTTGGAGCATAATTGCACCTTAGTAGACTGTGGGTGCATTGACTCTCATTCAAGCTGCATCTGAGGTGGAAGACAGAAAATACTCAAACTGTAGGTTTCAGTGTGCATATATCTCCCTTGAGCCCACTCTGAGAATAAGGACATAATCTGCAAGATTATATGGTCTGGATTTTAGCACTAAGAACTCTGGGTTCTAGCTCCATTGAACAATTAATCTGTGTATTGTTTTTGCCACTTATAAACAGAGGGAAGAATGCTTACTGGCGTTTGCCATTGTGAAATGCTGTTGAGGGTCTGACATGAACAGTATTATAAAAATATTATCATATTTCATTCTTCTTAAGTGAAGCAATGTTTTAAAATTGACAGTTGCACATGAGACATATTTCTTGGCTTTGCTGTTTTTTTGTTCTTCTCATTTGCTCTCTATACATACATATTTATCTTTTTTTCCTGACAGAAGAATCTGAGGGCACTTCTTAAGCACAACAGGCTGTGAAGAGATTTTGATAATTTGGGTTTTAATTTTGCATGTAACTTCTACCTTTCCAAAAGATCTCATTTTAGCCATCCTGAAATTCACAGAGAAAATCAATCTGTATCATTATAAGTCTTAACCTCTCAGGGTTGTATGGCAAGATCAGAGAATCATTGATTCATTTTTTTTGTTTTGTTTTGTTTTTAAGTTTTTGCAACTCTTTTCAATACAAGCAAACATCTGGAAGTAAGATTCAAGGGTAACAAATGACTACATCCAAGGACAATCTTCATGATGCAGTAGCCAGAACAGTGTGAGCTTCTCCACTAGCCTTAATTACAAAAAACTTTACTACTGCAGGAAAGGAGAGTGACAGAATAACTTGCTTGAGCAGCAGCAGGAGTAGGGATCATCTGTGCCCCATTTAGAGGGGTCTCATGAAAAGCTTTGGATAGTTTTCATTGAACCGTGGATACTGAATTAAGAAGGCCTCGAGCTCGTGTTTCAAGACAACTGAATGGAACTGAAACGAATTTTTGGTTTGAGAGCATAGTTCTCATCTGCCATAACAATTTATTTGAAGTGAGTGTCTCCATTCCAAATTATGTGTGTTTTATTGTTATAGAGGGCTATGGAAAATTCATGAACTATTAATGGAGAGAAATCAGTTATCCTGTAGGCTATGTTCTTCTAAGTGATTTTTCCACATCCCAATATTGAGAGCAATAATGGATCAATTAATGAGAACTTTGTTATGAGTTAGTAGCTTCACTATAAGGATTATCCTGAACTGATGCAGACTTAATATATGTGAACCAACAGGTTAGAAAAAAACAGATGGTCATGTATGATGTAGGCTGTACATGCTCCAAGCATGTAGGAAAACTGCTGTCATACTTCAGCTCCTTATATTGGTGACTAAAAATGACCAATAGCTCTACTTTATCTTCTCCAAAACTGAAGAGGGAAATAATAACACTTTCATGCATCATGAAAGAGCCTCAGAATTGGAAACTCAAAGATATATTTAAAAACAGTAAGCATTATTTCATCTAAGAGTTGTTTCTGTTAAACAGTGATGTCGATAAAAATTGAAGCTTCTCTGCACTTTACAGGATCAGTCCTTGAAATTCTTTCCACAATCCAAATTGACAGCATTTTAGAACAATTGTTTTTCATTATGGGTACTTTAATTCCCCTGCTTCTAAACCAAATCTTTTTTGTTTATATACGAAGTGTCAACAGATACTGTACATATTGAACTCATAAAAGTCTTGTGTAACACACAGCTAAGTAAAGAGAAGAAAAGAACTGAGGCATATACCAAAATGCTAGTCAAAACTATTAAATTTTACTTTTAAGTGTCCCACTGCAGAGAAAAGCTTTCTGTTTACTCACTTGAAGTAGTGGCAGTTAACATGAATGCATTAAAAAAAGATAAGTGATAACACTTCTAAATTCTGCTAATCCTCATTTTTGCTTTTTGTCTGTGACCAGAAGCTACTTTGTCATGAAAGCTCCAAGACTTCAGCAGTTTACATTTAAAGAACCTCTTTTTTCCTTCAGAGCTCTTAGAATACACAGCAGCTACTATAACTATCTGGAGTTTGCGCTACAGAAGTAAATTTTTTTTCTTTTATTTTCCTTCTTTTTTTTATTTTAATCTTCAAGATCAGGAAAAATATAGGGTTTGTTTTGCATAAATTCTTTGAAAAGAAATCTCTTTGATTTTAATATTTTTGGAGTACTATTGATGCAAGATCAAACATTCTTTAAATGGTTAGGGATAAAATATTGAAGTAATACAATACAGCAGTTTTGGGACAAGAACTGCATAAATCAGCTAAAGGCCCTTTAAAGCACATAACTGGCTGGCAAAAACAGACCCATTTCAAAACTGTCATAACACCAGCTTGTTTTTCAATTCTATAACTCAGAATGTCTGGATTTCAATAACGTTTTTTTTTTCCTTCAGGGTACAACACAAATATTGTAACGAAAACCACTGTACATTCTGTGTGTGTCTGAGTACAGCTATTATATACAGACCAGATCATCCTCGTCTCTTTTCTATGGGCAGTATGTAGGTACAGCCATTTAATATTTATTTCTCCTAGTAGTCAAAATGTACAAAGTAGCCACAAAACATAAAAGACACAGAGTCTATCTCAGGTTGTTAAAATCTATGGCCTGATCCTGCCATGACTTTAAGAGGAAGGGGCTCCTGTGGAGCCCCACTGGTTCCTGCCTGCCTGTTCAGAGCTCATTGCAGGATCACAGATTAAATTACTACTGTAAGCATTGGTATGAAATGCCCACTCACAAACACCTTGAGATGCATAAAGAAATGTACTTTTTAAACATGGAGCGGGCTTCATGAACATGCATAACAATTTGCAAGCACTGTAGTTGCATTCTGGTGTCTACGCTGTTTTATTTCCTCTCTACTGGCAGACCTAGTCCACATGGCTGGGACATGCTTTTTAAATTAAGCAGAATGTTAAATAAACTCATGCAGATGATATAATTCGTGAAAGTGTATTTTACTGATTACAGAGGGTTTTTTTCAAATGATGGTTCCTTTCGGATCTATCATGACAACCAGCTGAAACAAGACCAAACTTTTCCGTAGGGTAATCAGGAAGAATTGGAGTTGGAATAGTCATAAGCGCTAATATTATGTGCTCATGGAAATACAATTTATTAGTTAAAACTCCTCAATAATATGGTGATCCATACAGTCTCAAACAAATCTGGAAGATGTTAATATATATTCTATGACACACTAGTCTTCCAAGGCACAGTAGTGGGTAAACAAGAGGAGGAACTCTATGGCCAAAGATTAACAAGTGTTATAAAATCAGAAACATGACATAATAAAACATGTTTTCTTACAAACTAATGAATGTAATTTTTTTAAATATATTTTAGTTTTGACTAGTTAACAGATTATGATGGGCATCATATAAAAATATTCTGTCAAAATTGCTTTGTGTGAAAAAAATAAAACCTAGGAAAAACACCCAAAACTCTGTGCCAATTTCAAGCATCTTTTGTGAGCATTTCAGTGAATGAAATTGTTAGCAAGAAGTGATAGACAAATAGGAAATGTTAAATCCACATCAAAGAGTATTAATGTTGGATACCTGACTTTATGTGTGTTAGACTACACAAGGGAAAAAGTGCTAAGCATGAGCTATTTACAAAATTAATTTTATGAAAAATTATATTCTTCAGGAATCTAGAATACAATTATTTGCAGAAACTACTCAGCATAAATTTTTGAATAATATATAAATATCAAGATAATTGTGAATTGGTCACGGACAATTCAGAAAAGAAAAGGGGAGAGGATATTTGTCAGCTAAATTATTCATTGCAAATTATTTGCTCAGGTCCATTTATTATTTAATTAGTTATTTTATCAGCAAGTTTAGCACCTGTAGGATCCCCTCCAGGAGCAGAAGTGGCAGATGGCAGTGGAGGCAGCAGAGCTGGGGGAAGAAAGCAGTTCCCGCATTGTGCTATGGGACTGACCTCATGAGCTTGCATCTGACTGCAGGACCCTGCTGAAGAACCCCCTCCAGCCAAGCCAGCTCCATGGAGGTGTCTCATCATCTCCCTAAAGATACAAATTCGCTAGATGGGGTACTGGCCACGTGGTCATTTCATGATGCTGGCCAGAGGTACTGAGAGGGGTTAGTGAGACCAGGAAATTGTTAATGGAAGATATAATGAGAATGAATTGGCTCATTCGCAGGTGGGAAAAAAAAATACCCCCAAAGTCTGAAGAATTGAGAAGTTCTTTTAATGAGCATGCTACTAAAATGTCAAAACTTACATGCTTCCCTCTCCTGCGGACAATATCACTCACAGCTGACTGACTACAATTTTTTTTTTTTGAGTTCTGACATGGTAAACACCTTTACCTTACAAAAATCTATTTATCTATGTTCTATATATGTCAAATGTTCTTCTGCTACACTGATGCATCTTCCGTTGCAGTTATTGCAATGGGAATTGTACTGATATTAGAGGAAAGTTGGCTCAAGGTGATTACTTATTATATTTTCAATGAAGAGAAATCTGGTCTGCAAGTTCTAATTATTCTGGTAAAAATTGTCCCTGACACAGTGCCCAGGAATCCAGTTAAGTTACACCAGAGATTAATTTTTCTCATTATAATTTTTTAATTGTAAAAAGAAACACAAGAAACTTTATTTAAATTTTACAGTAGTTCCTCTTTAAAAGGTCAGTTTAATATTTAATTTGAAATTGGGTAAAATGTGTGTGTGGGGGGGTGGGTGACAAAATAATGTTTAAACAATCAGACCTGACAGATGCTGACAGATGCTGTCTAATATTCCTGCATGCAGATTGCATTGTGAGTCACAAGGCTCAAGGTCATGCATCTATAACCACCCAGAAGGCTTTTTTCTCCACTTGATGCACAAATTTAAGTTCCATTAAAGCTAATGTAAGATACAGATGCTTACTTGAAGGAGAATAGACCAATCTTCCAAAATGCTGCATAATCAGTAATGATGTGATTCACAGCCATCGTTCCTAACCTTGGTAAATTATTTTGCAGTGATTAAATAAAACACTCATGCAACAATAAACCTGTTACCTTATCATATATAAAAAAACCTCTTGGGGATATGATACTAGAACCAATCAAAAAAATGAGGAAAGGATTGTCTCGCTAGCCACTCCCCTCCAAATATCAACACAGGTAATACTGTTAAAATTTTTTTCAGACTGTGAAAACATTGACTTTTCAGCAAAGTATTTTGGCTGAAAAATCTCAATATTTTTATTAAAATTGTCATTGTAATATCTCATGGGAGATTCAGTTCAGGTACTGATTTTTGTGTCACTCAGGTGCATCAAGAGCACCCCAGCTGATGGGACATACCATGCTTCTTTCTCTTTACTCTCTAGGAATACCCATTTGCATGGACAGCAACTGCTGGAAACCTACTTGCTACTCTGAAAAATTTAACGATGATCTCCTTCCTTCCTTCCTGCCTTCCTTCTCTCCCTTTTTCCCCGCCGTCATGGTAGCTACAGGACCTGCCACATTAATATGCAGTTTGGTCTTTTCTCAGAAGCAGAATGCAGAAAGCATAGGTTTCCTTTGTGCATATGGAAAGGTTCGTCTCAGTACATGACATCTCTGCCTAGATCCAACACATGCTATTTGGATGGCTCTTCAGATCCCTCCTTGGGATAAAGTCCTGAGAACTTCTGGCTGGGAATGGGCACACGTGGAGGGACTCACAGGGAGGCTTGGTGACATTTCCACTGAGTCACCAGTTGAGAAGGACTAGGAAAAGCACATTACCTAATCTAACCACAGGTCTGAAAGAAAGCCTATGTTTGTTTCTGGGATACTAAAATATTTTTATTTATTTTTAGTTTCCTCTGGTTGTTCACTGAACTTTGTTCAAGTTGAATCTTGAAATCACTTCTTGATTCTAGCTGGGGGAAAATGGGTTTGGGTGGGATGTGTGGTAGATTTATAAAAATCATGGTCACTTGTTTGCAGAAATATTGATGTGATTTTGGCTTTGTCTGCAATAGAGTTTGTTGCTGACTCTCTCCATGCCTGTAACTGATCCTAGCTTACAGCTACCACAAATCTTGAAAGATATTAGGTAGGGGCAGCAACATGATTGTTTGAGAATCCCAGGCTTATTTTATGGTAAAAAAAAAATGTATGCAACACTTAGTAGGTGAGCTCTCTGGATCTCCCCATCTTCTTCTCCCTGCCAAGGTGGAGTTTGGCTGCCTATCCCTTTTGACCCTGCTTGTCAGCTCATATCAATACAAAAGCCTATCTCAGAGAGGGGGGAAAAAGCTAGAGACCCACTTTTTTTTCGCTCCATGAAAGTAGAGTTTCTCTTTACTTTTCAGGAGGGCCCCCTCAACTTAGGCTTTAAGGAGTTCAAAGATCAACTCTTCCTCTAATCACAGAAAACACATCAGAGTAATCAGCATGCTGGGAAAGGAAGGGCAGAAAAATTATGGGACAATTTAATGGTGATTTATTGAAAATTGGTAACTGGCAGCAGCACTTTATGGAGGAATCTCTGGATCAGCTCTACATTTTACGCCTACTGTGGTTATGAAAGAGGAAAATAAATGGAACCTGATCCCTAACTGAAATGGAAACCTCTTGTTACTTGCTGCCTTTGGGACATTGGCATTTCCCGCAGCGTAACCTGCTATTTTCCTAAAACATACCCCCAATTTTTTGGGGGGTGCATTGTATTTACAGGAAATCAGGACAGAGTACAGGATTTATAATAACCACTATTTTGTATCTGCAACTTGTGTGCCTGTTTAGTGTTTGTGAA
>VYZW01057137.1:5751-17722 GCA_013401315.1 Balaeniceps rex | reverse complement strand
TAGCGATTCACCTTTCTTTTTAATCAGACAGAGGAAAGTATAATTTCACCGGCATGTTGCTGGCTTGACAATTACTGGGGGAGCAGTCACCCAGTTGCTGAAAGTCCAAAGACTCTCTGGCTCCCCTTTTAATGGGGATTATGTGACATGAAAGAAAAAGAAGCCAAACTAAACAGTGACATCTACCTCCCAATCTTATGCAAGAAACATGATCATCTTCAGAAGACTTCCTATTTACAACCTCCTAACTACTACACAACCTCAAATATGCTACACACTATGCAACAGAACTTCAGAGAAACCAGGGCCTGCGCCCTAAGGCACGTACACTTTTCCAACTCCAGTGGCTAATATAAAAAGGTATTACCCTTACCTACAAATTTTGTCTTCTGTATAGTCATGCAGCATATTTTGTATGCTGCTAGCTATTTAGTTTGCCCCCAACATCAACATGCATCAGTCATACTTTTGGCACATGAATTCATTCACACAACTTTTCTCATTACGGTTCAGGTTGAAAATCTAGCCTTGAAATTAAATTGAAAGTCTTATTTTTGCTAATCTTCCATGCTAATTACTCAAACCAGTGATGACTGTTAACGTTGCACAGCTCCACAAACCAGATCTATTTAATCAGTCACACAGCTTCTGTTTTACATTTAAGGATTCTCAACAATTGACACATACACTTATCCACAATCCATTTTACATCCATTAAGGAGTGGATGACTGCATGTAACTTCCCGAGAGCCTCCTTCTCTGAAGGAGAAAGTGCAGCTTGATTACAAGCCACCTCTGTATTTCATTCCAATAATGAAAGTTGGCAGGCAGTGGGGGAACTGTTTAAGTTTATAGTCACAAGCTGGCAAACATTGGAGAAGGTGAAGTGCTAAATCGGTGCACCTCCTTGCATCCTGGATATTACTCTTGGAGTAACTCTTTGGGAGCACTCCCCTGGTACAGAACTAGCCAGCAAGACGTTTATGAGGTGGAGTGATTCAGAAGGCAGACTAATCAATAAAAACATAAAAAAACCTTTTCCCAGCCAAAACCAATTCCTTGATCTGGTTCACTGTGTAGCCACATGAACAGTCCTGCCACACAACAGAGAAAGAAACAGAGGGTGGAAACAAATAGTCGCGTCTACTGCAGCCAGCTTAAACAGCACTGCAGGTGAACGTCAAGCAAGAAATAAACAAACAAGTGAACTACCAGTTGAAAAATAAGAAATGGGAAAGCAAATATCTTCTCCAAAACTGGGGAAAATTTATTCTGTGCAAGGGACTTGCACCAGTTCACAATACTGTTTGAGTCTAAATATTGTTTGAGGGCATACTTGCCCAAATATTAATTTGATTTTTAATAGACTAGCTAGGAATAGAAAAGCACATGAGAATGTAAACAAACTGGTCAGGTAATGGAGCTTGAAGATGTTCCCTCACATTTTAAATTCACCTGAACTACAGAAACAAAATTCATCAATGATGCCTGGCATCAGGTGAAGGCAGCTAGCCCATAAAACCAAATTTGTTTCAACAACATTGCTGTGTTTCCCATTAGACATGAAGTGCTGTTGACCAGGTCTAATTGCTACTTTGACATAATAAACAAAAGCTAAATGAAGGAGCCGAAGGACAGAGGCAATGTGAGAAACCCTCTCTCTCTGCATAGCTAGAGGATTTTATTTTATCGTATATTCTACATAAAACACAACACAACACAAAAAGGTCACTTGGTAGTTTTAAAGTCACATATGGAAACAGCAGACTCATCAGGCAACTCTACAGTGTAACACAAGGGAAAGAATATAGGGTGCTCTTCTCCCCGCTTAGCCTCATCTCACTGCTTTCTACCTACGGGTGGAATTCCACAGCAACATCAGCCCATACAAGAGCGAGCTGCTGCTGTCCCACCTTCCCTCTTGCTCCCATTCTGCAGTCCTGCCCATGCCACCCCACCAGCACTACTGCTGGCACAATCACACACTGACCTAATTCAGGGCACTGAGCAAAACCTGACCCTGCTGAAAGAGAATCCATTTTTAGCTGTTTCAGCTTCTTAAAGCAGCTTGCCACTCAGCTGAAAAAGCATCACAGCCAGCACATGAAAGAAGATAGATGAGACAATGGCAGCCCTGAGTAAGTTCAATCCAAGCTAACGGGGGCCAGCAGCCTTAGAAAAGATGAGTTTGTTATTAAAATGTAGGTTTGGAGGTCTGCCAACCGGCATATCACTCAGGGCTCTGCCCAATAACGCATTAGTACCTCAGGTTAAAGAAAGACTTATGTCAAGAAGAGCATGCTAAGCACAGGTGATGGAACGAGGTTCACTCCCCATTTTCTTCACTCACAATTCCAAAGTTATTTCAGCAGGAAAATAGTTGGAACATTTTTGGAAAATAAAACAATGTAGCTAGGAATTAAACCCACAAATGGATTAGACCAGCTCTCTGCTTTTGCCTCTCAGTTCTGCCTGTACTCATCACACCTTCCTGTGGTAGAAGACAATTCAAAGAAAAGGTGTGCTATATTCTAACAATAATTACAACAATAACCGCCACTGTAAAACTGGCATAATTCCTATCAGTGGAACAGACTAACAGAAGTGGGAGTTGCAATACCTTTGAAAAAGGTTAAAGACCCAAGAGGAATTTGGTTGCAAAAGCATGGCTTGCAGCTGAAAGCAGCACTGAGATCAGAAATGCAGCTGAGGACAAGGGTGCCAGTAGAATAGTTGTGGAATGACTGAATAATCCCAGATCCACTTAAAGCATTTTAAAGTAAAAGAAACCAAAACATGAGCAGAACCTCACAGCAAAGAAAACAACCACATTTAAATAACGGAATTATATATGACAGCTCTGCTCTCCCTTTTGTGCCATTCCCTTTCCAAATGAATGGCTCAAAAAAATTTGACTACTCCTCTGTAGCTTAGATTCTACTCCATTAAAGGCAACGTAAAATCTTTCTGGCTCTATTTTCAAAACCACTTGACTTTGATAATTTTCTAACTAAACTGCAACCCAGCAAGAATGTTAACTTTGTCTACGCAAATGAAGATGTGTAATGAACAGAGAGGAACATTTTATCACATAAGAAACAAACATGTTGTCATTCCAGTTATATATATCATAAAAGCAAAGGCCAGAAAAACAATAAGGTCTTTGGAGGGATGACGCTACAGACAATTAAAGGAAAGGGATATGCCTCTTAAAGGACATCATAAAAAGCTAACAAAACCTGCTGCTTTAAAGGAAGCAGTCACTTATTAATGACAAAGAATTAAGATCAATGCAAGTAGGAGAATGCTGACCTGGTCCCTTAATAGAAAAGATTGTCTCAGAACTAGTTCTTACTGCTAAATGTTTCACCGTGCAAGATCATTACAGTACCAAGTACCCTTTTTCCACTCCCAGATCGTGAGAAAAGAACACTTCATTAACTCCTGTTAAGAGCAAGAAGAGGAATTATCTTCTGGTTGGAAAATTTATGCGTCTCTACAGAGCCCCTTCTTCTTTGGCTGGTGTGTTGACAGCTCCCCCTTCTGCTCCAATCGACTTTAACCATCTTTCAGAGCATGGACATACTTTCCATTAGTAAGAAACTGGTATATCTGCTAAGAAAGGACAATCTATATTATGCCCCGTAATGCCCCTTAATATATGCAGGTCCAAACACCATGCCCACATTTTATACGAGAAATACAACCTGATGATGAACATCACAAACCATAATCCATTCCCAAAAGCGCTATTTCTTTTATTAAAAGCACTTTCAATTACAGCACTTTAGTAGTGTTTCAATACAAAAAAATACTTCCTCTTTGTCCCAATTAACGTTCATATTTAAGTCTGCATTCAAAAACTTCCAGATTTCACAGGAAAGAGTATAGAAAGAATCCAAGAAATAGGTATTAGACGCAAAGAATCACCACACTCAGCTCAGTGCTCTATAGTGCACTTGGTGATAAAACTAGTTACCACCTTGCACTGCACTTATGTTGAAGCTATGCTACTAACCCGGTACATTACTAAGTTTGGCACCACAGCCCCAAAATCAGAGCACCCTCCAACGGGTTCCTCAAGCAGAAAAGTGAATCCAGTCGAGGCCTTGCAGTCGCTCGGCATGTGCTCCAGTAGTCTACTACACACAATACCACCATCAGCTGGCAAAACCTCACTGGCCTAAGCTTTTTCAGATATTTGGAGAAAAAATACAGCAATGTACCTTGAAGAAAAGATTGCGAACCGAGGATTTAAAGCTTCAGCTTGCACCTCTTCCTTCAGCAGACTGAACACCTGGGAGAGGGGGATTTGGGACAAACCCCAGCTGACAACTCTTCCTCTCAGCTAGCTCTGGGCATGCTTCCTGTGCAGCTGCAGGTTCCTCAGGGTGCCAGGCAGCAGCAGGTGCTGCTCCACACAGGTACCCTATGGGAGAAGGCTGGGCCCAGCTCAGGCCACACTGGCAGTCTTGCACCTAACCCATTGCTGTTTCTAGCCTACACATCTGAGACAAACTCCCTGCATCTCCATTACTTGACACTGTAGCAGAGAAGGTTAAGACGGAAGAACTGCACTTTGTGCTTAAGGCAGTAAGCTGAAGGGAAGCCCTTAAACTTTGTGTAAACTGTTCACCCCAGAATTTAGCCCAGCTATTTAAAAATAATAACCAAGGAATAACAAAACCTCTCTGTTTCTTTTACTAGGAGAGTTCACGTTCATTCAGGATCAACCAGGAGCTGACCCTGCCAGCTCACTTCGGCCGATCTTCCAGGCCTGACGGCTTCCACCACGACGCCCGCGTGAACATGGCAACGCCAGGGAGCCCGGCCTCCCTAGGCCACAGGCAGCGCGGAGGCTCTCCCTCCTCTGAGGAGAGATACCTGGAACCACGCAGGCCTGTCAGGAATGGTTATTTCTCAGCTACCGGGCCGAGGCGACGGCGACGACGACGCCAACAACACCGCCACCGCTGGAGCCCCGACAGCGCATGCGCCCTAACGGCTGCCGGGGAAACGGGCACGCGACACCCTCCGCATGCGCAGTACCTCCCAGCCCGACCAAGAATGCCACCGGCGCCTCTGCGTGACGCGATTGCGTCAGACGCAGCCTCGACCTGGGGCGGGGCGGGGCGGGGGGGTAACGGCGCGATTTTTCAAAATGGAGGCGCCGGGGGAGGGGAGCGGCCGCCGGGCCCGGGAGCGAGCAGGCCTGGGCCGAGGCGGGCGGCGGAGGGCGCCGTGATGGGGAGCCGCGGCCGAGGTCCTGAGGAGAGCCCATAGCGGGACCCGTGGAGAGCGGCCGGCACCATGGCGACCTGCATCGGCGAGAAAATAGAGGTGCGGAGTCCAGCCCTCCCCCGCTACCCGCGGGCCTGGCCGGGGCTGCCCCACCGTTGGCCGGGGCCGCGGGACCGGTGGCGGGGAGAGGCCAGGTGGGGGCTCGTCCGTCTCCCGGGCGGCCTGTTTGTGGGAGGTGGCCGGCGGGGCGCCGAGCGCGGCTCCTCCCGGGCCCGCCCGCACCTTCGCCCCCTCCCCCCGCGAACGCTGCCCGGCGGGCTGGGGCGGGGCGGGCCCCTGGGCGCCTCCCCGGCCGGAGCGCTGGTGGAGCGGGCGCAGGGGCTCAGCCGGCTGGGCCCGCCGCCCGCCNCCCCAGCGCCTGCCATAGCGGCGGGGGGCGGGGGCGGGTGTCTCTCGTCCCTGGGGAGCGGCGGGAGAGGCGGCGGGAAGGTGGCCGCGCCGCCCCGGGCACCGGGCAGCGCCAGTGCAAGCCGGCCGCGGAGCGGGGAGGACGATGCCGCGGGGGTTGCTGCGCGGCCCCGCCGCGGCCCGCCGCCGCGCCCTGGAGAGCTCCGTCCGGGTACCGCCCGGGCACCCCCGGGGCGCCTGAGGCTTTGCCCTGGCATCGGGGGTGTGGGGCCCCCCATCTCTTGGGCGGGAGGGGGCTCTGCATCGGGAGGGAGGCTTCAAAGCCTGGGCTGGGGCTGACGGCGGTGATTTGTGTGTGTTGCAGGATTTCAAGGTGGGGAACCTCCTGGGGAAGGGCTCCTTCGCAGGGGTCTACCGAGCAGTATCCCTGAAGACCGGTCTGGAAGTGGCTATCAAAATGGTAAGGCAGCCAGCCAAGGGAGTCTCTGTCTTCCAAGAGACTGAGCAAGGGCAAGTTGCAACAGGTTGGGGTTATGTGGTCGGGCATTCATGCCTGGATTGCTTGTTTGTATGTAACCGATGTTTAGATTAGGATTCGATCCTGAAAGATGCAGTACAACCAAATAGTCTGTATTGCTAATTAATAGCAGTGCTTATAGTGCTATGAAAAGCACTTAAGCTCAAATATTCAACATTGGGTGGACAATCAGCCCTATAATTCTAATGCAGAAATTTGTGACTGCAAAAATTTCATTTAGAATCCATATGGCTGGAGAGGTCCTAGAAAAAATGCCTTGAAAAATTTCCCTCGCTGCTGGGACGAACCTTGTTTGTGAAGGAAACTTGCACCTCACAGGTGTTTTGCCAGATTCACATATCTATAATGCTTCTATTTAGCCATATTTTTAATATTAACTATATTTAGCGTATCTGCCTGGCAAAATCAGAATTAGGTTTCTCTGCTTAAGTACTTGTCTACTTTCAGAAAGTTGTGTGTTCCTCCACTTATTGATGATGCTTGTTCATTAAAAGCATGTAGTAGGTTAAACTATGTGAAAACTTGCTTATATTTAGAAGTTTTCAGGCAAATGTGAATTGAACATCTAAAATTTCAAGTTCACGTGAAACTAACATGTATGTAATCAATGTTGCAGTGCTTGAAAAATATTCTGTGATCCATTTACAGATAGATAAAAAAGCCATGCACAAAGTTGGAATGGTACAGAGGGTTCAAAATGAGGTGAAAATACATTGTCAGCTAAAGCATCCATCTATACTTGAGGTAAGAATCATGTTTTTGTAGAGAGGACTGTATATGTTGTAGTCTACCAAATGTATCTTAATTTTTTTCACTGTCTTATGTTCTAGCTTTACAACTATTTTGAAGACAGCAACTATGTATACTTGATACTTGAGATGTGTCACAATGGTGAAATGAGCAGATACATAAAGAACAGAAAGAAACCCTTTTCAGAAGAAGAAGGTGAGTTTTTTTTTTTCTGTGTAGCTCTCTTTGCATTAATGTTTTGGCTTATTCAATAAATATTTAATTCTAGTGAAAGGATATTTAAAACTGCTGTCACTCTGAACCAGTTTGTATAGCTTAAAATCTTGTGGTAAGTGATAATCTAGAGATTAATTACTATTACACATATTCACTTGACTTTCTGCATACTTTTGTTTCTGTTAATGCCATTTTACAGTAGCTTGTGCTATTTGGGGTTTAAAAAAAAAGACAGTGAACTTAGAAGGTAGAGGTATATAGAAGGCAGAGCTTACCTTTTGTATGTAAAATTATGTTGAAGTATAGGTCAAGGCTGGGAAGTTTCACAGAGGAAAACTGGCAGCTTGTCACATCCACAGATTTGCTTTCTTTGTGTTGCACCTCTTCACCTCAGTATTACTGTATTACATGTCACGAGTTAGAAAGCCTTCCAGGTTATAGTTTGCCTTATGTAGTATTGTTGGAAATACTTACTGTGTTCCAAGGTGTGTGGAAATGAAGGTAATGCAGGTAACTGTGTTGCTGAAGGGCTGAGTTAGCACGGAAATAACTAATTTGGCAATCCATCTAGAATTTTTGAAGGATTGGCAGCTGAGGAAATTCTACTATGGGTTTTACTTCTGTTTCTTATGGAAAGCACTGAAAATCCTGTCTTTCCTTGAGAGTTCACTGTAAGAGTAATTCTAAAACTTTTTAAATTGGCTATTCTTTTGAATAGTGTTTTGAGAAAGAAGTCTTGCAAAAAAAATTAATTGCACTTATGAATTTACTAATGTTTCATTTTCTTACAGTTGAGAGTGAGAGAATTTAAGTTAGAACATGGACCACTGAAAGCCTAACCAGAACAGCACAGTTTAAAAAAAAAAACCAAAACAAAAAAAAAAAAACCAAAGCAAGCTGCTGCATATAATGTTTGAGGGCACAGCCAAACAAGCTGACCTGGATTCAGTGGTTATTGCCTCTGCTGCTTCCAGACCTACCATGCTGGTCATCTTTTGCACAGTTCTTCCAGTTTACCTGCTTCTCTATCAGTTTCTAATCTAACTCTGTGAAACTATTTTATATCTGGATTTTTTTGGAACTCAGATCACAGGACTGGATTAAAGGGGTACTGCTATACAGGCATCATCTGTTTAATTCAGATCTGCTCCAGCAAAAATAGTTCATCTGATGGTACCTTAGTTCTAAAAGCTGATAAACCACTGACCTGCATAAAGAAGTCTCTTCCGTTGAGGAGTTGTTTCTACTAACGTTGTTATTCACCAGTCTTTGCCCTCTGCTAAGAGAAGGAGGATGTTAAATTGCTCTAGAAAGAATCATTCTTAAAATTGCTATAATTGCAACATCACAATAAATGATGCTGTTTCAGCTTGGATGAGGTTTTGTTATTCCTGCTGTAAGCTAAAACTCTTGAATATTCCCTGAATTTCTAATGTAATAGAACAGAAAGACTATCCCAGTACAGTGAACTTAGAAGTTTTTGAGAAATTGAAATACTACTAGCCTTGCTAGTTTGCTAATGATAAAACAAATATAATCCAAATTGTCTCCTATATTCTTTAATCTGCATGTAGTGAAGCTGCTTGATTTCATGTATTTGCTGCTTCTGAAAGCGTGGAGCAACTTAACTCTTTAAATTCTTAAATCTCTAATTTTAAAAAGTTTAGGCCAATTGAAAATATCTCCAGTCCTGTTTGCCTTATTCTGTTCGCAAAGAAACAAATCTGATTACCGCATTACAGAACATTTTTTAGGAACTGTCTTAGAACATAGTCACGCCGTATTGCTTAAAGCAAAAAGTTAATTCCAATCTCTTTAGCATGACACTTAAACATGCTTGTAACATCCTCGTTATTTAAAAAAAAAAAAAAGCAAGACCAATAGCAGACTTCAGAAAGTTGTTATTTTCACAGCTATGACTTCAATTATATGACTGAAACATCTGTTTTTGTGTTTTGACAGCCCGACACTTCTTGCATCAAATTATCACGGGTATGCTGTATCTTCATTCTCATGGAATACTGCACCGGGACCTCACCCTTTCTAATATCTTACTCACCAATAATATGAATGTCAAGATTGCTGATTTTGGACTAGCAACTCAGCTGAAAATGCCCCATGAAAAGCATTACACCATGTGTGGAACTCCAAATTACATTTCTCCAGAGATAGCCACAAGGAGTCCACATGGACTTGAATCTGATGTGTGGTCTTTGGGCTGCATGTTTTACACTCTTCTTATTGGAAAGCCACCTTTTGACACTGACACAGTCAAGAACACACTGAATAAAGTAGTATTAGCAGATTATGAAATGCCAACCTTTTTATCAAGAGAGGCACAAGACCTTATACATAGGTTACTTCGCAAAAACCCAGCAGATCGTTTGAGTCTTTCCTCGGTGTTGGATCATCCTTTTATGTCCAGGTGTAGCTCTACACGGAGTAAAGATTCTGGAACTTCAGAAGATTCCATGGACAGTGGAAATGCTACCATCTCTACAACCTTCACAGGCTCTTCCAGCATCAGCACCAGTGGTTGCTTAAAGGAAAAGAAGAAGCTGTTAGTTGGACAGCCACTCCCAAATAAAATGACTTTTTTTCCTAAAAACAAGAGTTCCAGTAATACTCCATCTGTAGATGGAAGTGGTTCTTTTCATCAGTGGGGCATTCAGGGAAAAGAAATTGCTATAACTGGCAGGGGGAGAACCATGCAACTTGCTGAAGAGAGACCACACTCACGCTACCTCCGAAGAGCCCACTCTTCAGATAGGTCTGGCACATCCCATAGTCAGACTCAAGGCATATCCAATATTGTTGAGAGATGTCACTCTATGGAACTGCTTTCTAAGCCTAAAGTAGGAACAAGGGAAAATACAGAATGCTTTTCACCTGCGAACAGCTATACTGATATAGCAGAAATATTTAAGGAGAAGACTGCTAGTAGTTCTGGTTCTTTTGAAGGGCAAATATCTCCACCTGTAAAAGATCAACCACAGTAAGAATTGGTTTTTATTAAGATGAAATTTAGAGCTGCCTTTATATGTTAAATGCATGCTTTCTCCTGTAACTAAGCTGTAGTAAGTGCCCAAAGTCTCTACACTTGTAGCTTGAATGCCAAATAGGAGAGGGTGATAGCTGATGCTGTTGCTATGTAGAGGTTTACCTCCCCACAATTCCTACCTTAAACCTATCTTCAAGTTCATAGATACAGCGCATCAGCTAGCTAGATTGTAGCTTTTATTTATCCTGGTAATACTCTTATTATTGACTGACTTCCATGTGCAGCAAGTTGAGTATTTCTTTCCCCACAGTAATTGTAGTAGAGAGCCTTGCTAATTCTTCTTTGTAGAAGAGGCATAGATTAGGATGGAAGACATTCAGAGTGTGACTGGCTGCTTTGTTTTTCTTTTCATAGTCTTTAACTATGCCTTATGCTTAGACAAGATAAAGGGGAAAAAAAAAATTAAGTACAAGATTAGGTGATGGATTATAAAATGGCCATACCAGCAAGGAAAATAACACTCAAAAATAACTATCTGAAACTTAGGTTTGTCCTTAGTTATAGTTTCTGGGTGAAAATCCTGGCTTCTTCCCATACATTGATGGACTTCCCCAGCTGATACAAACCAACTCTGGTGTCAAATCTACAAGTGATGCTAGGATGCTGTTGGAGGCCTCATCTTTGCCTTCTGTGCACTGATATGCAGCAAGAGCCCGTCTTTGTGATAAACTTAATTTGTCTGTGCTCAGAAGTTTGCTTTGTTTTTTTCATCAGCAGAATATCAAGGAACGCTTTCCTATTTTAATATAAGGACTATTGCGTATCTTGGTTCTTGCATTTCTCTCCACATTAAGAGTGGCAACTTTGTGTGATGGTTTCATATGTTTTTCTTTTTGCAAATCAGTTCAGGGAAAATTCAACTGAGCGCTTTGCCCCGTAGGAAAAGTAAATGGAGTAAGAGGTTTTTCTTGACTATTCACAAGTGTTTGACATAAGCCTCTGTTCAGCAAGTTCAGTGGGCACGTGCATTCTTTCTAGTTTGAGAAATGTTTGATGAATCAAAAAAGAAATGTTTTATACAAATGTTAACATAATGTTTATTTGTATTCCCCATGACTTCATAAAGACATGCTGTATGTAAATGTGACAGAATATTAATAGGAGTGTTGAGATTAACTGAATGATTACTACTTTTTTTAAAATGGTTGATTATAGGAGAGCCTCTTACATCTGTAGTTGGCCTGCACAGCAATCTTAAACTCAAGGTTCTAAGACCTAAATTAGATGCTTTTATACTGTGGGGTTTTTTTTGTGATAACTGAGTCCTTGCCAATGCTAAAGTAGTGATCATCGCAAAAATAAAGTAGACAGGTACAGACTACGGAAACAGGAAACCTCACAGGAGCTTAGTGTGAATTTACAACGGATCAGTGATTCTGCAGTAACTGTTTTTGTGTGTATTCTTTATTCTTCAAAATGTGGATTATAGCTTGAGTTCACCTGCGACTACATATATGTAATTGTCTAAAAAGCTGGTAAAAAAAATCTTTATAATCTTTGGGATTTACTATATTTTATATAAACTCAAATTATTTTAGGTGATAAGATTGCCTACATATTTCAGCTGCATATTTGTTATGCTGAATGATATCCACTGGAGTCACCCCTGTGTCTTCTCTGAGGTTGTTTCCTATACTGTGAATTAAGAACTAGATGAAAGAACAGCCACTGCTGGCAGCATTATCAATGGCTGGTTTTGTTCATATATGTCAGTTCCAAGAGTCTAGTAGTGAGTGCTAACAGGCTTAAATTTGTGC
>VYZW01057135.1:4503-14759 GCA_013401315.1 Balaeniceps rex | reverse complement strand
TTGACACATTCAAAAATTGTAAATTTTCACTAGTTTTAAAAAAAAACACAGCAAAACATTAAAAGTATCATTTTAACACCATTGCAAAAATCAGAGTATGCTTGCAGAAGATGATGAAGGGGAACACATATTTTATACCAGTTTAAAAATCTACTTTTCTCTTCTTATAAATTGTGCCATGAGATTTATATAATAAAATTTAATTAAAATAATTTTTCATACCTGCGTACTTCTGAAGACCATGGCATGTTACAGGTCTATGTAAACATCACATACACAATTTTTAATCTTACTGTACGGAAAATGTTATATTTCTGTAATATTCTATATGAAACATAATAATCTTCGGCTGTAAACTGACATTGTTAGCAGAGTCCCTTACAACAATAGAGTACATTCTGTAATTTTCCCTAGAGCTGAAACTCTTTCAAATGAACATGAGTCAGGCAGTACTTTCGGGAATAATGTTGCAAAGTTGTAAATGCTGCTTACCATTCCCATGAAAACTGCCTTTTGGAGAAAGCACATCAAGTGTTAGAAATGGTGTGAATTCTAGTTTGTTGGACAGGTAGATGCTGTCTCAGTTTTCTGATGGCTTTGCTAATTTTTGTCAACATTGAACTTATTAAAAAAAAAAAGAAAAAAGTTGTACAATAATATTTTCAAAATTGTCATGTTTCAAATGAGTATTTAGAGTATTTCACTGTGTGGCAAGACTAATATTTCATAGAAATAAACTTCTTGAAGATACAAACAATTTTCATAGAATGGGTGAATACATAGAGTTGATTTATTATAATAAGTGTTCTAACTAACATTTTTTAAAGGGCTTGATACAAAGCTGGGATTTCCAAAGTTGTCTGAGGTTAAAGTTTTCAAAATCTCTTGTCCTGTATGTCCTTATGCCTTACACAGTATTGCTGCTCTGTGTTTAATGAATGATACACGAAGGGCTGTTAAGAAGTTGTGCTGTAGGGAAAGACTTTATTCTGAGTCATGAACAGTGCTGAACTGTAGACTCATTAATCTGATTAAAAGTGTGGCTCGTTATAGCCCAGCTGGTTATGCAATTTTAAAATAATACATAGTTTGAGATCTCATTAATTGAAATTATTACATATTTTATTTATTTTTATGACTTTTTGATCTAAACTGTTGTGTTATTATGCTGTTTACATCATCAAATTTGCCACTAGCCATGCATGTGCAACACCTGCATGTTTGCAACATAATCTTTCTAATGCTTACTAGATATTTAGTTGAGGTTTTAGCTTTTTGGTATGGTTTGGAATTATGAATCACTCAGAAGATTAATATATTGCATAGCTTTGGTGCTTGGCCCTTCTCTGCATCCATTTTGAAAAGTAATTATATAACCCAAAAGTACTGCTAATAAAGAAGCTTATAACAGAATTTAAACAATGCTTTGAAAGAAACTTCCTTTCTTTAAAAAAAAAAAAAATCAAATAAGTTGTAGTTAACAAAACAATCTACTGAAAAATTAATTCTATAATTGCTTTCATGCATGTACTCCTTTCCCTGGTGGACAAAGTCATTAAGGTCACAGTGATAAGATTATTCTTTCTATGAATTGCTCAGTATTACATACCACAAGGCAATCAGCAATAAATAAAATATTATTCTGAATCACCTCAATAGATGCCAAGTTAGTAGTTACCAAATAGGCAGTAACAGTAAAAAAAGAGAGACAAAAAACAATGTTGAAAGAAACTCTACAGCAAAAGGAAAAAAAGTCCTATCAAAGAATGTATGAGAAATTTGGCAGACGAATGACACACATTAAGGCAAAAATCTTACTGAGATCATCTGAAAAAGGAAATACGTTCATATAGCAATAGAATCATCTAAATCATAGCACTGAAAATCATTTTGAATGTAAGATGACATACAAGTTAACTAGTATAATTCAACATATTACTCCTCTATCCTGTCTCACAACATGTTGTTGAACCTTCATCCAAATTAACTTGCACCTTTCTTTGACATTGTCATGGTCCTTTCATCTACAAACAGTTTCTCTGTATTTTAACAAGATACAATCTTGTCTTTAAATGAGGATGAGCTAAGCACGCAAGGTTTGAAAGATTCATACTCATGGATCTTTGAGCTGAGAAGCATGCAAAGTCATGCACAAGATTGACCAAGTAATTAATATTTGAAAACGTTAGTGTTTTAGAAGTGTTTTATTAGGTGTTTCAATATACAACTATAAAATATTTTGACTCTCAGGATTTTTTTTTAAAACAAGAAAACACCACCAAAAATAAAAAACCTACTCATGAAAGAAAAATTTATATTCTTTTGGTTTTTCCCCTTTAATACAGATGGTAATCTCTCTCTAATACGCATATTAATTAAGTGTCTAATCTCTCCATTATTTAGTGCTTTTATTTTAAACAGACCTTGTCTATGGAATCATGAATTATAATTCCATGGACTATGGAATGGTTCCAGTAGTAGGCCCCTCACTTGTATGGTGGTTGTGATTTTACATCTGTAAAGCATCATGAGTTATGTAAATATACTTTTTATTATTAACTGATCAGAGTTTACAAGTAGTTCTAGATTTGCTCAAGAGGGCTCAGCTGTATACATACCGAGTTTTCTGACATCAGGTATTTTGGTTTTGAATCTATTTTTCCACTAGACAGATTTTAATGCTTTTTTTCCCCTACTGTTACTACACTCACCGGGAATTACACAGTCAACTTCTTCATCCAAAAAACCCTAAGATTTAACTGTTCACCACCACTTGCAGTTAGACTAGATGATTGTTGAAGGTCCCTTCCAGCTGGAACTATTCTAGTCTAGTCTAGTCTAGTCTATTTAAATAACTTACAGAGTTGTAGGAAATAACTGACATGTCCTTATCTAGAAAGATGGCTGTTTTGGCCAGTTTCACTGATACTGCAACTGCAGTGTTGAAAAATGAAGTTTTCCTTACGTCAAGTCTTACCTTGTAGTGGTACATGAAGTTCCCAGCTCCAAGCACATCATCTACCCTTCGCATTCATTTTACTCACTAAAGACTTTCCAAGCAGAAAAATGTAAATCGCCTGTGTGAACAAATTGGATTTTCTGGAAGAACAAAGCCAAAGTGAATTAAGAGCCTAGGTTTACTTTACAGGACATCTAGTAGCATAATATTCCCCTAAAATCCCAGTGCAGTTGTTATAATTGTGCATTTTACCCATCACTCAAATAGACAGAGGATTTACCATAGAAAAAAGCAAATATAATTTTACAGTTCTATGGGAAACAACAGGAAAATGAACAGTTTATTGATTGATAAAGAACTAGTCCTTTCAAAACATATTTCTGGGAGACAGAAATTCTGTAGCCAAAAGCTAGTGTAGTGAGTTAGTGAACCACAGATAATTACTTTTCACTGTTTCTGTGGCTGTCCTGACTGTTTCTGAACAGAAGCTTGGATTCCTTTTTTTTTTTCCTGAAAACAATGAAAATGTAAAGTAGCAATCAGAATATAGAAGTTCTAAATTTTAATTTTTTTTTTTAAAAGCAAAACTTCAAAGCGTCTGTTTGGGGGAAAAAAAATCTTGAATTGAACTTACTTTTTAGCAAAGTTAGCATATCAAGAGAAAAAACTGTCCTCAGCTGCTGCACGAAAAATGGACCATCCAAGAAAAAACATCCCAAGAGAAAAATCTCACCAATGAAAAGAACTGTGGAAGGCGCTTAGCTATTTCTGAGATGAAATATTTTGTTGAGCTGGAGATAACTGAACTTACATGGGTGGAAAGACTTAAAAAAGGAAAACTGGCTGGGATCAAAGAACCATGGCTCAGTATTTTTTTTTTTTTTTTTAGAATGAGCTTATTTGGGGCGGGTTGTTTGTGCTTAGCACGGTTATATCCTTCTGGGCAAATTGTTATACAAGATACATCTTAGAAAAGACACAGAATCTTTTGGAAAGAGATAGATGACATATAGCAGGCACAAGTATCTGTCTTCCTGGGAGTCTTATCTTCCCAGATGATGGCAGAATTTGCCTCACGGTCTCTGAGCATAATTCTACCAATAATGATGATTTTTTTATAGAAGACATTTATTCATGAACATTCACAACTACAAGAAATAGTTATGTTTTCTAAAGAAATGACAAAGTAGTTAATATTCATGTGTTAATAGATAGGGCATACAAACTTTTGGGAGCAGTATATGCTTTGGACAGCTTGTTTGTATAAAGCATAAGATAAATTGTAAGATCACAAAAAGATATAAATAGTACATATATTTGTTATCTGTATAGCATTTTTCCTTCCAGAGTATCTCTGATCTTTTCAATATTATCAGACTTGACTTTTGGGCAAAAGAAGAACCTTGTAACCAAAGACACCAGAGAATTCTTACTTTCTGGGTACATGCAGAGCCTCTATTTAAAGTCTCATACAAAACGTTTCTATAGAAACCTGAAGGTCTCAGCCAACCAGTGCTAAAAAGCTGAACCCTGAGGCCTATACAAAACCCACAAAAACATTTATCTGTCCAAATGGCTCCTGAAGCCACTGATCTCTATCATGCTTCAGCATACCTCCTTAATATATTATATTATATCTTACAGTAGCATACTCTATCTTTGAAAAGAAAACATTCTAATAACTGTTAAAAACACGGCTTTAGCTCAGATCCTTAACTGATCCCAAAGCTAGTGATTTGAAAATTAACTCTGATCTCCTTTTTGGCATATACTATCTCCTAGGACATGTAATATGAGTTTTTCTTTTCTTTAAGGAGCTGTTTGTCCTATATATAGTTATGTTTCAAATTGTTACTCACTAAAAGAGCAAGTATTTTTGGTTCCTTCTGAAAGTCATATTTCCATAGTGATGCCGAGCTGACAAAAATATGCGATACATCATGATAACTGAAAATTAACTCACTATCACAGATACTGCTCCCAGATACCATTTTAAACTCAGTCTGGAATATTATATTGGTGCAAAACTCAGTTTTTCCTGAATCTTATTTTACTACATATTCAGTATAAAGTATTCACTTTTCTTAATTTTCAGCTTGTTCTCTGTTTCTGTTTTGGTTTGTTTCAATCAGCTATCTGAGGCTAAAATAGAGGTAATGTCTCATTTCAGGGTCCACTCCTAAAGAGCAGCTTGGATGAGGCTGCACTAGTTTTGGCGTCCTCTTCCCTGTGCAGCGGCACACTCTCCTCACACTGCTGCAGCACTGCACGGTCCTCCAGCAGTCCTCGCAGAAGACTTCCAGCCCTAATCTCCACAGCGTGTCTTTCTATCATGCCCATTTTCGTACTATAGAACCACCAGGGTCATCATTCCTGAGGCAGTATTTCTCCATGTTTGTCTCCCAGAAAGTTCATAAATGTTCATGTTCTGTTGGTTGTTAGGGCTATGCAGAAAGCCAGAGCGAAATACACATCCACTGGGTCACCAAAGATGAAAACTTTCACTGAGCAGAGGGTGTATAGCACAAGAAAGATGGAAGGCAACTCAACTCTATCACTTACTTTGGGCAGTGCTTTCGATGTGCCAGAAAGGACAGACCACATATTTCTCATATCTGTTTAGCGGGAGGTTTTTCTGGTACAGAATCCTTTTGTTTTCTTGACAATAGTCTTAGAAATGCAGATCTCTTCATTTTACTACTCCTGATATTTCACTATGGCTCAATTTCTGTCAAAATAACATTTCAAACAGAATTTCAATCCATAAATACAGTAATATTTCATTTCCGCTACACCAAGAAGAACCTGCAAGAATGACAGAACTCCAAAGCTCAACAGCATGCCAATGTTTAACAAAGAAATGGCTCTCCAAGAGAAATGGAGCATTCATTTCTCTTTGAGTTTGCAGAGCTACGATAATAGGACATACCACAGATACCAATTCCAAAGATAATTATTCATACCATCTATGAACAACTCTCACAAACGTTATGGAGTTTGGGGCAAGTTTATCTTTGTAAAGAATTCATGACATACCTCCTTTCAATCATCTCACATCCACCCACACTGACATTTCACAAACCAAACTTATCCGTAATACCTCTCAGCGCAAGGCATTTTCTACACATTTGTTCAGGTCAGCACGCAAATGTTCTCACTTTCCAGCCTGAAAAAAAAAAAAGAAAAGAAAAGAAAAGAAAAACCCACATACTCCCACATCCTTGTACAAAAGACTACTCAAGGTCAAGATCAAGAAAAAAGGGTTTTGTCCTCCTCTTTTGTCCTCCCCTTAGTTTGCGCAATACCTTCTTTCACACAGTGCGTAATAAATTGCCAATCAGAACTTTGCAACTCTTGCAACTTCTTTCTCCCAGGGATAACAAGATCAGACAGAAACAAAATGACAAATACTAAACAGCTTTGTCTACTTCACATTGCACAAATAAGGAGTTACTGTCGTAAAAATTAATGCTGAAAAATTAAGTTATAGAAAACAAAACACAGTCTTCTATTTCTCAGTAAAATCCTCACTGTACCTTATTTATGCCAAGAATCACGATTTCTTCTTCTATCGTTACTGGAAATATTTGTTGAGGTACTTTACAGCAGATTTTCTTCCTACATCTTAATCACCTACTAAGTTGTCTAGACCAGGTTGTGTTTCTTTCAAGATGTAAAAACTGCTGAACAGTCCTTTTTCTAATTCTGAGGCAACAGTTGTGCTTTTCTCTTGGATGGACCTCAATGACATACTTCACTTACAAAAAAATGACAAGAAAAAAACCAAGAGAGTTCTTTTTCTATGGTAACGCAATGTATGTCTCAGCTGAAGACAAACTTCTGTGTATGATAGTTATTATATTTGATGAACTGCATTAAAAGTTGGAAAACTACTCATAGAAAGTAGTGTGGTATTTATGCAAAGGAATGGCGCAAAATCATTAAACATACAAAAATATATCTACACTCTATATGACTTAACATGATCTAAAGGCAGAAAATGTTAACTCACATTTACTGATTCACCAAGACAATTATTCTACGAAATTCTTTAAGTACTAAAAGTTATTATTCTCTGATTTACAGGTTTTTGTTGTGGAAGTCAGTTGCTCACAGCTTGCTAGGATGTCATGGCACCGGCTGTATTAAAATGAATCTATTTCTGACCCCAAGTAGCGTAAATGAACTATCACACCTGAATGAAGTAAGGATCCATTACTGCAGTTTCAGAGAAAAGCTCCTCATCAGCTTCTGAATTTTATTACTGTACCACTTCAGTGCCGTGCAGACTCATTCGTGAAAATAGTTTTCAAAAACCCATGTCAAAGGATGCTGAGAGTTTTCAGAGGCATTTAATTCATTTATAACTGTTCCTAAGTAAGGAGCTGATGACAATAAAATGGCCAGAAGAACTTTATTTTATTTTAAGAAAAAACAGTAGGTTTTATGCCAGTATTTCTCTCAGGTATGGCTGAAATGTTTCATCTTAAACTCCCCCAAAATGTCAGCTTCAGGCAACTCATCTCAAGTTAAAAATATCAGTTTTAGGACTGAACTACAATAAAGCAAAAAGAAAAGGGCCTGGCAAGTGCAAGTGTCAGAGAAGCTTAACTATAGATGACACCGTCAGTTCCCTGTGCAGTACAGGGTATATAATGCATGTATGGTAAATGGTGGGTTTTGTGATCTGGATGTACTTAATGATTTCCACCACTTCATAGATGTCAGACATGTGATGTGAATTTCTATTCACTTTACCACTTCAGTGTATGATCCTGAATAATCACTATAATCTGTTCTTAGCTACTGTGGTCATGATAGGGAATGTGCAAGTACTTCCTTAACTTTCTCATGAGAAATCGTTGCCAGTTCTCTCAGTAAACTTCAGGAGACAAGAAAACGAGACTGAAACAAAAGAAAAACCTTTATTCAAGATTCTACAATGCTAGTAAGATTTGTGACCTATTCTCACAAAGCCCTTGAACACATGTATGATTAAGAACTTAATTCCACTGAAGGAAATAAAACTGGTTTATATGCATCACTGTTTTGAAAGAGTACAGTATTGTTCTCACAGCAGTAAGATTTCATGGAATGCTGCTGAAAATAATGAATTATAGTTTTTTAGTTACATGGAATAAGAACCACCTCCCCCCCCCCCAAAAAAAAAAAAGAAAATTAACCAAAGAGACATGAACAAAATGTATTATTTTACAACTTAAAATATATTCAAGATGTACCCCATTTAGATCTCAGTCAGAGAAACTAGCTAGATTTAGTTAGAGAATCTAGTCAGGTTTTTTTAGAGTATCAGTATATACTTTGAGGAAAGGGACTTTGATGCATTCAGAGGAGATATTGCTCACATTTCTTTGCTAAATATCAGCACAAGTACTACAGACTGCAGAATGACTGCTGCTGCTGAAAAAAGATCTCAAAAAGGGGTCATAAAGGGAACAGGCACCAGATTTGATTTAAGGACAAAGTGTCCTAAAAATAACATGCCTGCGTACAATATAGCTGCAACACAGAAGCACCACACTAGCATAATCAATGCAAGTTGAGGTCCCCAAAAAGGAATACTAGTAAGTACAGATTTGACATACTAGAAAAAAGAAAGAAAAATAAGCTCAAAAGTAACACGTACCACCAATATATTAGATTTTTCTTCTGAATATTCTACTAGGGATAGTAGTATTTATTACTTTGCCTTATAAAGGTATGAATAAATGAATGAACTGGTTAATGACATTACTTTCAGAATTAATAAATTTTAAATGTACTAATTTTAGAATTAATTTATTGGCCAACCACAGGTTAGACTGAAGTTAAAACCCTCTTAATTGTTCATAACAATCAAAATAATTTAATTAAATTGAAAGTGAATCAATTTATTTAATATAAACCTTGGTATTCTGTGGTTAAAATACTCTATCATAAAAACTAATATGGTCTTTAAAGTTCCATAAAATTGAGTACTCTAACAATGTTCTGATCTTTCTAATATTCAAAAGAAGGCTTCTCCTGAAGACTGAAGTAGACTAGAACCAGTATTTCCATCTTGACTACCTTGATAAAGCAGCTTAGCAGGACAGGCTTCTCAAGAAGGAATAACAAATACGAGCAAAGCAGGATTTCTACGGAGTCTTGCTGGAAAAAAGTTATCATTCCTGACAGAGAAGCAGCAGATAGAAGGCTGTGACTAAGGACAACAAATTCTTGATGTGGAAAATTAATCTTGTAATTTTCTAATAGTCCTCTAGCAAGAGATTAAATACCATTTGAAAGCATCACTAATAAGGCTGTCTTAAGAGACATTTTAGGAAGGTAGGACTATAGACAAGAATTAATGAAGGTATAGGCTACAGAACTAAACGAAATAAACCCCTTCATAACACATCTGACTTTTGATACAAGAATGTAGGTGAAATTGAAAAATACTCATTTACTCATGAATGTATTCTAATGAGCAAAGACAAAACCATAACAGGAAGGAGGAAGCTAGGCTTTTTTTGTTCTAGGTTGACAAAGAAAACTTCACAAAAACACCCAGAGTAAGGAAGACCCTGGTGTTTGTTTTAATTTCTAGGACTCAGAAGGCTATAAAAGTCAAGAATCCTGCCTCATCCTAGGCTATGACCAAAAAAAAAACCCCTCACTTGAAGATGGGTACAGCTTCAGCAGTAATAAAATTGCTTTCTTCAGGTGGTTGGATCCAGCCCAATAAGCTGTTCTCCTACATCTCGCTGCAATGTGCAACAACCAAATCCCATTTTATGTTACGGACAGGACAGTGAGCAGACTACTTCCCCTGAACATCGCTGACACAGAAGCCTTTCCTAAACTTTTTGCTGAACTTTCAATTTGCTGAACCTAGAAGTCAAACTAATCATTTACCCAGTACACATCTTGCAAACCATCTACATTTTCACAAAATTAATTTTTGCAAAAGTAATGTCTTCAAAACAATGTAATATCACACATACACCAGGATAAACATTTCCAAACAGAATATCAACATTCTAGACGTGGACTTCTGGATATTACAGAAAGATTAGTATTCAAATAAATGAAATAAGCAAGGTCTGGCTTATTTTGTTCTTCTGTTCCCCAAGAAGGGAACCTCATGTTTTTCTATCATAGAGATTTTGCTTCTCTTTGTTTAAAGAACTAAAGTGTCATTCTTCAGGCTAATATGCCTTTTTCACTGACTAGCTAATTCTGACTAGCTAATTTACTCTTTTCCTTTTTTTTTTTTTTTTGGAGTTAAGTTTTTTTACATGAAAAATTAACATTA
>VYZW01057134.1:145003-164091 GCA_013401315.1 Balaeniceps rex | reverse complement strand
ACGAGGCTGCATCACCTCTCTGGTTGGCAAAACTGGAAGAGTTATTTTCCTAGCATTCCAGCCAGGCAAGCAGAACTTGCTTAGTTCACTGATTGGGCTATTTGTCAGTTCAGTTTTATACTACAAAACACCGGATACAGACTTTCAACTTGCCAACTACTGGTTTGCTGCACCTGCTGACTTCATAAAGTCCCAAAGGTAGAATGATGAAATCTACAGTGGCTATGACAAATTCAGCCTTACAGAGCAGAATTAAGTAACAGCAGCAGTAATTATCCTGTGCATAACTGGCTATAGAGAAGACAGCCACAATATTTGCTGGAAAATGAAGTTACCTTTCAATTTTCTTCCCTTTAAAGAAGGCAGCAAAGTTCATCCTGCAAGGTCATTTAAGTTGACTAACAACTAAAGCACTTGTTTAGTATCAAGGCTTTGGAGTTACTTTTGTCGAGTTTCCTGTCCAGCCCTGGTTCTAGTAGTGTGAGACATCCACAAGTACCCAAACTCCACACTCCTTTGAGAGAATCTGTCAGCTACCGTTCCCTCAAGGGCAGCCTGAGCAGGTAGGCACATTCAGCATGCACACGCACTTCTGTTCACTTATACGTGCCCAATAAACGCAATAGCAGGAATCCTCTTTCCGGCTGGCAACAACACATCAGCAGGATGGAGAACTTGTCAAATTCCAGACTGTTTTAAGTCACCAGTTTAATACTGAAAGAGCAATGGTTTTGGTTTACTGCACAGGACCTTTAACTGCCTGCATGCCTGCCAGCTTCATTATTGGGCTGAATGGAAAGAATAAAAACCATCAGTCATCTTTATCCAAAATCCACACAACCAACTCTACTGCATTCAAGCTTAAAAGAAACAGACACTAAGGTTCAATGGAATCTACTGGCCAAAATAAATATTCTGTATTAATTCCCCAGCAGTAGGATGAATGAGAGGAGGAAGTGGCATATTACATTGCAATCTATTTAACTGGGACAGAGCCAAGCAAATCCTGTGACTGGAATGAATGCTCCAGCCAAGGTATCAAAATAAGTCATTGTAAATCCTACCCTTCAGACATACGGCAGGGTCCATATCCCTCTTGGGAAGTTACTTCAGTTTCACACAGGCAATAAAATACCTAGAGGAAATCTTATCAGATACTCTTGCCAGGCATCAGATGACTACACCTCTGATGTTCTTGATTCCCTCTTATTTGAATAAAGTATCCAATGATCAGTGATTCCCCCACTTTCCCCTTCATTAGTTCTATGTTAGCAATTCCATTGTTTGACCTATCAAGCACAAAAAATGGACTATTGCTTTTATTCTGTTCCTTCAGCCTCAGCTGAGTTTCCTCTTTGCAGCTTCAGCCTAAAGGTGAGATCACATCCTTTTTCTGCTCCTTGACATGTCCTCACTTTCATAGGAAATCTGTTGATCTACTGAGCCAGATGCCCTATCCGTTGAGTTCTAGATGCTTGTTGGGGGAAACCATGGGGTTAAAAGCATAGCTCTACAACCAAATGAGATAGATAAGTCAAGGACTTCAGTGCTAACATCATCCCATTGCTCAAGATAGTATACAGTAGGCTTTTACAGTTAGATTTGATTCTGCAGTGCAGACAATACCAAGGAAAATAATCACTACTCAAAAGACACAGGAGAGCAAACAGTCCATGGAAAAAGGTGCCATCAGTAATCACATCATCAGTAGTAGCAGTTACCACAAATTCCTCTCAAGTTATTGCCACTCTCTTGCTGAGCAATGCTACACACCAGCAAGAGTGCATTTATAGCTGCCTCCTGGGAACAGCCCACTGGGCAGCAGCTACTTTTTTTGATTTGAATCACTGCCCTGAGGCAGTAGCTGCAGCCAAGACCAAATGAATCCCTTTCCTCATAGGGCAGAAGGCAACCCACCACTGTCCACCCACTGCTAACAATTGCAGGGACAAATATCTCCCTTGGCTTTGCACCTCTGGCTCTCTCCTGAATTTTTATTTACCTCTTGCTTTCAGTTGCCTATGGACCTGTGGGCTCAGCAGAACTCAAGAGCTGTACCTGTGCACAGTTTTGTTACTCCTGGTAGGTCAAAGATGTATTGGGATTTCATACTACCCTTTGAAATCCAATCATGGATCATGGAGCAAACAAGCAGAACTACATCACTGAAGGACCTGTCAAGCCCAGGTCATAACAGGTTTGATGACAGGCAATTAAGCCTCAGTCCAAACATTACTTTAAATATGCCTCAAACCATTCATTTAACCAAGATAAGTAGATGTTGGGTAAAAATAATCCCACTTTACCCCAGACAGATTAGGCACACGCCAGTTCTCCATCAAGGGTCTCAGTTAACACATCTGATATCAAGACTGGCAACACTAATATTATCTTGGCATTACTTTAAGGGCTGGCTAGGAATAATTGCTATGGGCCTCTAAGGTTAAGAAAAAAAACCTGCCTCCAGTTGCAGAGAAAAGCTTATGTCTGTGGGTTACACAAACTCAGCAGTTACTAGCTGGGCCATAAAGTCAGCTGTAGTAGGAGCTGGACAAAATCTCAACTGCTTTCAGCAAATATCACACGTTTCTGAATATTAGCCAGTCACAAGCCATCCAGTGGCTTCACCAGCAGGATGTCTTAATTAAAGCCCGCTGTTCTACAGACTGTGGACTCAAGCACACCAAGGATTGTTCCAGTGAGTCTAGCAAAGCAGTCTAACTTTGACTACTGCAAGACCAGCAGGCAATAGGAGACTTCTTACCTCTGTGTGGAATTTGTTGTCACACAAATACAACGATGTATTGATTGGTTTGAAAGGTTCAAAGTCAATGTTGACTTTCTTCTCTTTTCCTTCTTCTGTCACAATTGTTCCACAGTAAACAACCAGACCATTTGGAGGTACTATAAAGGACACAATTCAATTTTAGATCACTAAGAAATACTGCAAGCTGTACCCATCAAAAACTAACTACTAGGCCTTGAGACTTAAGGCAGAGTTGTAACTGAAGTTCCCACGTTTTTTTACTTTCCATTTCCCCCACCTCATTCCCTCCCAGATCTCTACAATGGAAAACAAACTAATTTAGTACACCTATACTGAACAGCTGAGAGCAGGAAGCTAAAGGTAACACTGATGGAAACGCTTGCAACAAAGCTGCAAGAACATGTACCTGTCTGTTAAACCCATGAGCGTGCAAGCTCACAGAATCCAGAAAAAGGCTGAACATCCCCGTGAAGCTTTCCTAGTTCTTATACAGTGATTTATAGACTGACCATCTCAATGAAGGCCACTTGCCAGTGTAAAGACCGTAGTGACGAACTCTTTTCCAGTACTCATTTTAGATGGCCTGGGGCTATTTCATCCCAAAATGACGGTAGCTGCATAGTGGCATGCATAAGGCATACATAAGCTTCTGCTTGATGCAAAACCACTAGTTTAATGCAAATGAATTATTGTGGAATAGCTCTTAAGGCTGGCCAAGTTTAGAAATGTCAGCACTGCTAAGGACAGAATCGTGAACTTGCTTATCAAAACCAAGGGCCATCCTACTTATTCTAGTCCCAAGGTCTACCCTTGAAGCTGTCATCCATGGGCAACATACCTGGAATATCAGTGCAAAACAGCAGCACAGGCCAACAGATTTGATTAGCAGAAAACTGCATAACGCAGGAACTTAAGGCTGCTTCCAAGCAAGGGAAGTTTGCCAGCATCCATACAAGCTAGAAGTTACCTTTGTTATAGAGTTTCAGTCTTTGCTGCACAGATGTAATGGCTCCCAGTACTGAAAGGCGATTCACTCGAGACTTAATGTTGGAGGCAGTGCCAAACTCATCCGCTAACATTTTTGCCACTCGTGAAATCTGGTCTTTGGGGGGAATGATCAACGATATCATGCTGGTACCATTGCTGAGAAAGGAGAAAAGAGGGGTTGTGAGCAGCCACCAGCCAAAGCGACAAGTGTATTCATACCATATTCCATGCATGCAGCTGTCTCTCCTCCCTCCCGCCGCCAAGGATACTTCACTGTTATCGGTGTAATTTCTCTTCTGCTGGACAATAATGGGAGAGAAAAGAAAACAAAACAGGCTCTTCAGAGGATTTGACTCCATAGCCAAGTGTTCAGGTTAGCCACTACCAAGCAAGTCCTCCAAAAGCTGCTTGTTTAACCTGAGATACTATTCTGGAAAAAAGAACATATGTACAGGCTAAGGGCTGCAAGCTAAAGGCATGTAAGCAGTCCCCAGCAAAGATTATTTAAAACAATGCAGCCACATACTTTAAGGACATTTTTAAGCCCATTCCATTTGTTCTCAGACAGCTGGAGCACTAGCCAGCCCAAGTGCAGTTTTAACACTTTGTTTTCCTCAGATTAAGACAGAAAACTGAACTGGAAAGATACCTTTGTAGCAGTTAGTCCTTTCTACTTTCCCACTAGCACTTTGCTTTATAGAGAAGCTCACCAGTTCTGGCAGCTGCTTTAAATAAAGCATGCTTAAGTACACAACTGCTAGCTCAGAAGTGCCAACCCCAGGCATGGAGTCAGGAGGCAAGACCCCACAAATCACAGAACTGGCTTAAATGGAAAAAAAAGTAAGTTTGATATTCATTTTTCCTACGGCTTTGGGGTGGATCCTGCAGAGGTCTTAATCCCCAAAGCAGCCTCATGGTTCAAATCCATCCAAAGCCAAAACAAAAATCAGGGGAGTTCCTGTCCGCCTTCCAGCAGGTACCTCCCATTTGCCATTGAAGTATCCCAGATGTCTGAAGCGCTGCTTCTGCATTATCTCAAATTTAACCCAGACCTCATACTTCACATTAGAGTAATGGCATAAAAATCAAATGCCTCATCATGTCCTCTAGCCCTCTCAAGGGCAAACCAGCTAAGCTCTGAAAAAAACTCTACTCAGGATTCTGAGTCAGAGCACCAACAAAGTGCTTTTCAGCCATTAAAAAAAAAAAAGGGGGGTTTGCTCTTTTGCATTTCTTATGGTAGGACAAGATTAAGGCAGTACCTGCCTGCGGCTGTTTCAGATTGTCATGCACTAGCATCCTGCCTGAAGTGTTTGGGCTACAGAGACAGCAGGGAAGTGCTTTAAAAAGCATCACTTCATTAGCCTCTTTACAAAAGTTGTACAGCCCTCTTCCAAAGATCTTCAATTCAGGCCAAGTTGAAACAGATGCTGGTAGGTCAAATAAGTCCCTGACCTTAAAGACAACTAATTGGTTTTAATATCCAAGATCCCCATACACACTAATCAAGAAAGTCGCAAAGAGACACTTGCACACATTATTCTCAGAAGGAGCTTTGAGCCATGCTGACAGCTATCAGACTTCCAGGTCACACCAGCCCAGAATACTCCATATACCACTCAATTAAAGCAGTTAGCTAGCCCAGTGAATGGCACAAGCCTTAGGGGAGATATAATGGCCTATCATTCCCAGCAGGCTCCTTTGACTAAGAGGCTGATCAGAATGAAAGCAACTCTTCCTGACTTTTCTGAAAGTAGCACTGTTGAGGCAAGCTCACGCAGTTCATTTCTTCCTCTGAAAGAAGAGATTCTCAGACTTCCCAGAGATTAGAAAGCTCTGCACATCACGCCTAACTTGCTGCATGAACTAAGGGCATCCCGATGTGGCAGGTTGGAGGTGGGGCCATTATGCCCCTTGGGCACTCCAGGGCTCTCCTGCTAGGAAGAGATTTCATGCAATTTTTCCTATATTGAGGACAGAGAGGAAAGAGCAGACAGCGAGCTAGGGGAGCAGGTGGGAACAGCAAGGAAGACAACCGGGTGTGCCCTCCCAAGACCAATTCTTCAGTAAAAAAGCACTTGTAAAGCTACCTTCAGTTTTCAAATGCAAGCCACCCCTCATATCCCAGCCCCTGCCCTCATGTTATGTTCCACTGCCCCAGAAACACTGGCATTAGCAGAGCCGCCAGCCAGAGCACAGCTCTGCGTACTGTGAACTGGCTGGATTGTACCAAACCCACACCTTGAAGGGGCCACTGTAACTAGTGACTATATTACACACAGCGTCTTATCTATACAGCAGTCACATGTGTCAGTCAAATCACTGTTCCTTAGGAACACCCTGCACAAAGCACCCTACCCGAGGTAATACAGTGGACTTCACAAGCCCTCGTGATTTACTACTGCAAACAAATAAATGAAAAGGGTCTCTTATATGATGCATTCTCCCTCATTTAAGTCTCAAACTAGTTTAACACAGCACAGTACTGTGCTTGGTCCAGCCCTTCAGCAAATTCCAACCTGGATTTATATCTAAAAGCACCTTCCATTACCAAGATCAAGTGCATTTCTTGGGTTTGACATGCTTTTGCCACTATTTACTCAGCCAAAGCTATTTCAGGCACTAACAGATTACTGCAGAATACAGCAAAATAGCAGGCATGCAGCTTGCCATGGGAGCAGCGGCAGCTGGAGCACCTCACAGCATCCCAGGCAGCTGGAGCCTGGAGCACAAGGAGTCAGCCGGCTTGTCACCCTGTGTCCCCAGGCACCCAGCACCCCAAGGGGGGCAGCCCCTGCCAGCACACTGCTGCTGCCACCTGCTGGGTACAGCTAATCCACCCAACATAGTTCATTAGGCAGCCAGCTAATTGAAAGTAACAGACAGCACCCCCAGCTCATCTCCCTCTTCCTTAAACAAGCACACAGTCAGGATCTGATCACTAAATTAATCATGTCCCAGAGAGGCTGAAACCAGCAAGACACCAGCTGAAGCAGATCTGCACACAAGTGACCAGGATGGCTGCAGAACTCCTTCACACGCCACTAAGACCTTGTTATCCTACCACAGAAGAGCGGTTTTCCCCTCTCAAAGCAAGCTTGTACCTGTATCTGGCCTTACTGCAGGACAGCAAGGTCTAAAAAAACCTGTGGTTGCATCTGCTAAATTCACCACAATGAGACAAAATGTAGCAAAGATTTTCTAAGAAAGCTGCTGTTCAAAAACACTTTGGGAAAAAATAGGTTATCCTGCATAGTAATACAATTTCCAGGTTTCCTATCAGTCTTTGCAGCCACTGCGCCTGAACAAGACAACAGGTATTTCTGCAAAATCCCATATCTCCTCCTCCTCCGCAGCTGCTAGATGAGCTGCGCACCAGGTTCTAGAGTACATTTACTCTTGGAATGAGGTAGGGGAAATCATGCTGACTACGACCTCTTGAAAGGGGCCTTTCCAAACAGCAGACCTAAAAACCAACAGGCTCTGCTGTGCATGAAGCACAGGGGACATTTGCTGCCTGGCAGGCCATTGCCAACCACGAATCCCCTAGCAAGCACACTGCCAGACAAAACTTCATTATAGAATTGTTACAGTGAACAATTAAGTAATCAATCTAGATTAAGGGCAGTGCTCACACTGGCAGCTCAGAATCGAACGTGCCATGAGCTGGTTCTTCCCTGTATCATCCCCAGCAGGAAGGATGGACTCGAAGCACTCCAGATTATATTCTGCTCAGCAGGATCCCAATTTCAAAATGCAGCATTGCTAAGAGGTTCCCCCCCCCAGTTTTAGTGCACCCAAGACAAATTATACTAGATCAACCGGAAGCTAATGCTTTCAGACTGAACTGAGCCAGGAAGTTTTTAAGCAGAGACAGTTGCTGTCCCTATTCTGGGCTAAGGAGTGCCTGCACAGCAGCCAAATAGCTGCCACTGTAATGCAAGTACGTGCATCAAGACCCAAAATGCTCCGTTTGCTTTGTAAGAAACGAGCATCCCAGACCACAGCACATGCCACTGCACAAGGGAATGGAGAGGAGAAAACAATTAAAAGCATTAAGGGCACCTGTCCACACACTACAAAGAAACAAGGGGGCAATTAAGTGCCAACCTCTGGAAAGGTAGAAACACTTCACTGTCTGGGTACTATGGTTACTACTCATGCTGTGTCAGCCCTGCCAGTAATTGGCAGTTAGCTCAGATTTAGCATGGCCTGGAAGGTACCAGCATTAGGTATCCCTAGGATAGAAGATGATGATCAGGGCTTCAACTTTGCTCCTAAACCACTGCAGGTGGGCTCCAACCTTGCTCCTACACCTGTCACAGAACTGTTTGGGGAGAAGGGGGAAACAAAAGCGAGCACATTTTGCTCTCTCAAGACAGCAAGTTCTTTAAAAAATTGAGGTTTGTGGATAAGACAGCCTGTTCTATTATTAAAACTTCAATGTTACTACAGTTTGAATTTCAGATAATCGTACCACGAAACAAACAGCTTTCCCAGTCACAGAGAGGCCTAAGAGCAAATGTTAACAAGTTATCACAGCAAGCAGCAGTGTGTGCAGTGCCGAATCACTGCCAACCTAGCCCCGAAAAGCTGAAAGGAAAAGTTTTGCCAATATTCCTGCAAGCATCCAAGCAGCTTGTTTTCCCTGCAAGATCTTCCTGCACTGCCTAATAGGTATCATCCAACAGCATCTCACTGTGCTTTACGACAGCTGCGGTATTGCAGACCAAGAAGAGAACCATTGGGTTCTTTCCAGAAGCAAGAGCAGGGATTTCACAGAAGACACTTATACCAGCTGTATTGCTGTGCCGAGTCCCAAGCCACATTTGGCACCAGGAGCGGTGCCCACTGTGTACACATTTTATGGTTCAGCATGAGGAAGCCACCACAACAGAAGGCAAGTGCACAAAGCGAGCAGTGTATCACATTTGAAATAAGCTGCCAAGTACACCCCATGGATGGTTTTCATTACAGCTGGCAGTTGAGCCTCCTGTTCTGGGTGGCCATCTTCATCTCCAGGGATTCGGTTTCTACTCTTTTGCCCGTCAGAAGGAACAGCTGAGCAGATCCTTAGACCTTCAGCTTTCAGCTGAAACTAGAAACTCATCTAGTGGTTTTCTAAAAGGCTCCTACCATCTTACACAGCATTATGTCAGTAAAATGGCTACCTGCATGGCCCCACACCACACAAAAACCAAACCAGCAAGCACCGACTGTAGCTACCCTCAGCTTGGCAGACTAGAGCGATCCCAACCATAAGACTGAGGAGGAACAGTCGCTCAACCTGTCTTCTGGAATTTGGGATATGCACTGGCAAGGGAGAGCATTAATTTAACAGACATGCTATATAAATAGCAGTTAGGCCTATCCTGTGGTATCAGAGGAGACTTGACAAACAGCAGCTGAGCCGTAGCTGTTCCACAATGAAACATTTTACACTAATAGCATACTGTGTAATGCGGCGATACAGAGGCAAGGAAGGTCAGTCATTCTCTATGACTCAAAATGAGCTTATTTTTACAGGACACTAGCTTCATGAGTGTCTTGCTTTCCCCAGGAACCAAGGGCAGCACGAGGCCTATATGCGACTGCCAGAGACTGGCAGGAGCGTGGAACAAACAGCTTTCAGATAATCTGATCTTAACCACATACCGCAGCTAGGAAGCTTTCTATGAAATAACTGTTGCCACATACTGCTTCAAGCAATGTTACCTTCCAAAGGTAACATTTGCTGGTCTCCATCCAAGAGGACTGCGGATTACTGGGCAGGCACCTCATGTACCAAGGAGCCCAAGCTGCCTGGACAACCAACACTACTGAAGTTACACAATGGCTAGACTGGTTCCATCACTGACACATCCACAGCCAGCTGCAAGACTGATGCAGTCTACGTAATCCAAGGCAGAACTTCACCAGGCACATACCACAGGTCCAAGAGAAGAGCACTACTTCTGAAAAAATACTCACATAGTGCTGCAGGCACATGATACTTCAGTGAAGGACTAAGTTGAGAGCACAGTCCACACAAGCAGTGATGTAAGTAAAGAATATTTGAGGGTTTTTTGATCCTGTATCTGAGCAGAGATGTTGAATGAAGTGCTGTAAAAAGTTAAGTGTCCTTTGGTATAGGCAAGTACAAAATTGGTGGTTTGGGTTCTGTTACAAACCACAGACCATTAGACACTCCCTATTCGTATAAACCCTGTATGCAACAGCTTTGACCTTGCCATAGGGAAGTTCTACGCATATGCTCTTACAACTTATGAATTATGACTGTGAGGTACATAAACAGGTCATAGCTGTGCCCTTTAAAGACTTAATATCTTTTAATAAGACAAAGCCCTCATCATCAAATAGGAAGTGGCTCAAGTCCATTTCAGATGCCAAATCTAGAGATGACAGCAGATGCAAAAGCTACATAACTTTTCCTGGAAATCCTGTCAGCCTGCTAGGAAAGAGCCGAGACAATCTTAAGAGTCTAGGATCCCTTCAGAGGCAACGTCATCTGGAAGCCTACCCAAAGACTGCATCGCCTGTGAGAACATCAGTTGAATGCTTTGCAACAAACACAGCCAACATGCCTCAATCTAATTGCTGCTTGAGAAGCAACAGCTTTTTGTGATGTGTCCATCAGATATAGATGAAATCCTACTCCCTGTTCAGATGATGGGCTCAAAGCACAGCTCGAGCAGGAGACAAGTGCTGCACAGATACCTAGACAGAGCACTGGTTAGCTGACAATGGGACCTACCTGCTCCTTTGAAGTTTAATGTAAAGTTGAGCTGAAAGCCATGCTGTTGGCAGTACTTTTTACAGCATCATTTCAGCAAGGACCTCACCACCCCCACCTCAAAGTGGACATTTCACCACAGCATACGCCAGAACCCTGGATCATCTACTAAAAGGAGACATCGATACAAGTTGATCCTCGAAGGTTTCCAGGTCATCCAAAGAAGGGCATGAAGATACAGAAGCAACCAGTTCCCAAGCAAAAGTAAGGCAGAGATGACCTCTCTGGATCCAGTGCTACCTCACAAGCACAGAAAAAGCACAAGATGGGGGCAGGGTGGATATGAGGGGAGGATCACAGAGCCAGGAGACCAAGTCATTCTTTCCTCAAGAGTACTTTTCAGCATAAGCATTAATTGGAGAAAGCAAGCCCTCCTCCCCAAGTCGAAGAAACACTCCAGATAGCAAATTCCCGTGTCAGTCTTTGAATGCCACCTCTATCCTGGACAAAGGAAAAATCACTTAGCTGCACAGCATGAGGCCATGCAGCTATTGCCACCACGGCTCACACAATGCCAAGCTCTTGAGCTGTAGTTCTGTCCCAGAGCCCTAGACAGGAATCTTCTATTGCACCTGCCAGCATTACAAGAAGATGATATATAAAAAGCACTCCGTGTAACCAGAAACAGCTTGAACACAGACATTAAGACCGTCCTGAAGAGGTATTCTACCCTCTTACCCTAACCCACCGACCTTCTCAAAGAGGAAAAGCCCCCAGATGCCAAGCAAGCTTACCAACTGCAAGCTAGGGAGCTAAGCACCAAGCCAGAACCCACCCTGGAAAAAGAGAAGTGAGCCTGCTCTCTCCAGTGCACCCCCTGCTTCGGCAGCAAGGGAAAGCTTCCCACAGGGAGGCAGCAGATGGCTGCTTCAGCAAAGGAGCAGAGGCAAGACTGGCTAGTGTCTCATCAAGGGTCAGGCAAGGTAGTGCTTTCCCCTTCTCAGCAGTCGCTGGCCTGCTGCCAGGATCTGCCTCCTGAGCTCACCATGCATCACTCCCCAGGGACAGAAAGGATGTGAAAGAAGAATCAGGTCACAGACCTCTTTCTCCACATAGCAGAGAATTTGGCCAGGTATCACATGTCCAAAGGCTGCACAAGTAGCAGGTAACAGTGAGTCCTTGCCCATTGGTCCACCATGCACCACCTGCACAGAGGTCAATGTAAGAAGCTCCATGCTCCGAGCCTCCTCCTGTCCCCAACTAGAGCCAGCTCCAACACTGTGGCTGCTGCTCAGGCAACCGCCAGTGCTCAGATCCCAAATCAGTTCTGCAGCTCCAGGAGCAGATCCTGACTTCATCCTGTATTGCCAAAGAGCATTGAATCAGCATGAGTGGATACTGCACACCCCACAAGGAAGGTGAATCAATGCCACTCTGAAATCCTTGGATCAAAGGCAACACATCACAAAACATAATTGTGTAGGCATGTTTTGAATAGGCCTTATTGGCTGCATCTGACCTCATGCAGAAAGCCCGGATGCCCAATTACTGGTAAGTGGAACAGACATTTCTGCACTTCAGACATTTGTGACTCACCGGGAGGCTCGGTTTTGCCACAGTTTCCCTGCTCTCCCTCCTCCCTCTCCAATTATTAATGCTCCAAGTTTAAAAGACTTGTTGCATTATGCTAATGGGCCAGTTGAGTACAAGATGTACACAGAGGGACTGAAGCAACAAATCCAGATTTGCTTGTTAAGATGTTAATGCCTCAGAGCTACATGGGAATGGGGAACTAACAGTGGGGGGGTGGGGGAAATCCAGTTGCCACAAAGCCAAAAAAGTCTGTCCTCTTTTGAGGTGCTCATTCCCATCTTCTACCACATCATTTGTCTTCAGTCAGGGTCTCATTCATTAGCTCTATGTGAATGATGATCTGTGTATGAATCACACTGTTCACTAATGATTCACGCAGTTGTAAAAGAGGGTATCAGCCTGCCGAACTACCAAAGGCTATAAAACACTTACTAAAGTGCTTGTCTGACACTTAACCATTCTCCCAGATCAGGTCATTTTCTGCCACTTGCTAGCGTGTACTCTCAAAACAGCACTTCCTAATTGTTGCTATAATTCAAAAGGAACAGGTAGAACAGGCAGATGAGAAAGTCCAGGAAATGTTTTACAACAATTAGACACAGGCAACCAGCAGGGTGTCAACAACCCTTTGGACATTCGCCCCTGCTCCGGCTGCCTTCTCACCTGGCACAGGGAGAGGGTAGCTGTCTCAGACCACCCACCCTCAACACCACCAAAACACAAGCTCTTAAGAGACACTGTCTTAGTCCTGAGAGGTCTGATCAGCCCCGCTCACATGAAATCCATATTCAGCTTCTAACCCCAGCACTATGGAGAGTGGCAGCCTGAAGAGACTCAAACAGTCAAAGCAGGGAAAGAGTGTGTAAGCAGCTGCAGTACATCCTATGTGATTTCCTGCCACAGAACCCTCAGGTATCACTTCTGCTCTGGACTACTTCTATTCCAGCCTCTCTGCAAATGTCTCTTCCTTCTCCTCATACTACCAGAAGCAAAAGGCAGTATTAATATTATAGACCTTACCTCTGACAGAAACATGACCTCGTTTAGAAACTACCCTTAAGACAAGTAGGCTGAGAAAGCACTACTTCGAGGAAGCAATTCAGCTTAGGTAACAACTTAAATCACAACCTCTTCCCTAAACACTCCACACTTTAATGCCAGATCATAAAGCCAAAGCAGAAAACTCATTGTCCGTAAAGATAAATTCCATACGCCACCCCACAGACACTACTCTTCCAGTCCTTGCCCCACTCATCTGTTTCACATTCCCCAGAAAGACAGCCATTTACCCTAATGCTGGCCCAGCCCAGATTCCAGCAGAAGCAAAAGACTTTTAGCAAAGGTAGGTCCACTAGAGACATCAGCTTGCTGTGGAGAGATCTTCAAGGCTATCCCGTGACTGGCACTAGCATGACATATCAGCACTGCAACCTAATTAACACAGCACAAGTTGGAAAGCCAAGTAGTACCCTGCCACAGCACTGCCCTTCACAGATTGACCAGCTCACCCAGGCCCAGTTCAAGGTCTCCATCATACTCCATGTCCTAAGGTGAAAGCTTCAGCTCTGCAGAAACAGATCCTGTACCAACGGTTAAACTGTTTCCCAGAGCCCAGACCCGAGGCACAGCCACAACGACCAACAGATCTCGATAAAGAAGGTAGGGAAAGAGATCTGCTGCCAGCCTGGGAGCAGGGGAGGGAGCCTCAGAAGCGACACATCTCTGGTAGCATGGCCAGAAACCAGTCACAGCGATGAAAGACCACACCAAATCCTCCTCCTGATGTGTGACGTCACTTAAAGACAAGACAGTTATACTGGTATTTGCCTAGACATGGTGGTATTGTAACAATCATATATGCATATATGGTACAGTAGAGGAATTCACACCGGAGTTAAAAATCAACTATTCCAGCACATTCAACTATTCAACAGTTATTCCAGCACAGTTGCAACTTCAGCACAATGAAGCTGTACAGCACCTGCTATCCGCAGAACAAGCCACCTACAGTCAAGTGCTGCAGACGCTCCCAGGAGTGACTGAGTATTTGCACTGCCTAATTCAGGAGAGAAATACAGCTCACCAATGCAGCACAATATAACCCCAGCACCACCAGTTTCCCAGCACTTTGTTCAAAAGAAATCAGGAACAAGGCAAACCTGTACAGGATATCTACTTGCAGCTGACCCCAGTTATTCCCTAAATGCATCCCAGCAGCTAGCACTGCTGCAGCATTCACAGCTGCAGTGTTAACTCAGAAGAAGGTGAGCTTTCAGGTCCCTTTTGGAAAGGCCCACCATGCTAACAGTAGAACAGGCCAAGGCTATCTTGTTCTCCAGAACCACCAGGTTGCCCAAACAGGTCTCAGCCTTGCCAACTTGCCTGGTCACAAAAATGGCATCATCCCAAGACATGGTGCAGAGATGCACAGCCTACCACCCACCTTCTCCCAAGCAGCCTCCCATCCCTGTCACACAAGGCTGGGAAACAGCAGCAGCTTGAGGCTAATTCCAAAGCTGGGCCCTTCCATCAGGACCAGTAAGACTCCAGATGGGCTGCAGGAGAACCCAGCTGCAAATGATGCTTTCTGCAACACCAGCTGGGCAAATCATTTATGTCTAAGCAACAGGTCAGCTTTTCCACCATCAAACAGAATTAGTATATGTTTCACTTTGCAGGAATTCCCACACATTTTCAGGCCTCTGTCCTTCCTGGTGACTTTTTATTTGTCTCACATTTGGTTTCTCCCATATAGCAGATGAAAGTCAACTGGGCAGAATCCAAACCCTAGCAGAAAATGGCATCGCTTTCCTTTCCCATGGCTCTGGAGACACCAAGACTTCCCCTTCTCCTGACATTTCTCCATTCTCCCATCTCAATATATTTCTTCTAGTTACAACCAGAATGCATTACTTGTTCAGACTTAGTTTCTGCATTTGCTCAGAAGCCTGCATATGCCCTGTTCCCCCCACCTTCCAAAATACTTAATTTGGAAAAGTGTTCTTCGACACACTCTGTCAACCTTAGCCGTGCTTGCAGACAGAGCCTTCAAAGACACCATTCTCTTTGCCTCCTCTTTCAGTAAAGTAACTCATAAGGGCTACTGCTCTGAACAGGAGTCTAGCCCTGCCTTTAAGTTCAAGGCAGGAGAGATGTCTCAAGGGAGCAGGTTCCTGAAGGTTTTACCATTATAATGCAGCTCCACACCCTGCATCAGCACCTGCTGCGCTCTTACTCAGGGTCAGAAAGTCCATCTGCCCAGCGGATGTGTTAGTAAACCGTTTCTGAGCAGAGCTGTGTGCAGGAAGAAAGCCCTCGTTTCTAAGACTTTGAGAAGTTATCCAAATGTGATTCAGATGTGACCTCTCAGGCCTAAGCCTGCAAGGAGACTGCTAGTTGTTGCTGATACTTGATTTTGCCAAGCATTTACAGCTTAGATTAGCAGAAAAAACTGACCATAGCTCTGCTAACTATTCAGAACTGCAAAGACCAAAGGAACAAAGAGCGATTGTCAGTTTAACACTGTCACTGGCAAAATGCATGAAGCAACGGCAGAAAAGCCCCGAGAGGATAAGGGAAGAACATAGTGGCTAATACCACTTTGACTTGAGCTGCTGCAACATCCACATGCAAAGACATGGCTGCAAGTTCTGGGGGGGCACAGTCTTTCACCAAGACTCTGTTTTACAAAAACTAACTGTGGACTGAAAGCAGAATCCCTTTGTAAGGGAGAAGCAGAGATGCTTGATTAAGGTCTGAGCACTCCAAGGTACCAGAGATGAATGACAAGGCTAGACTTCTCACAAGGGCATAACATGCTCATCACCGGCCTTTTACCCTCATCATCTTCTGGCTAGAAAGGTTAATTGCCTGTAGCACAGAACCTGGGCCTCATCTGCTCTCACTCACAGATACTCTGCAGATACCAGCTACTCCCCCTTCCCTTCTCACCAAATCAGAAAGATCAACTCATTAACTTGGTACAGTATCAGACAGTTTGTAACTCAACTTTGGAAAAGCTAGGACAAGATAACAGACACTTCTGTTTTAGGAAACAAGATACAGACAAAAGCTCCTTCTGCTCCCTGCCAGCTGAGATAGGGTTTTGGGGCAGTTTTGGGGGTTTTAAAAATTATTTTTCATTGTTTTGATTTGCCAGATTCTTGCTATCCAGAGACCAGTGAGAAAGCCAGCTTTTCTAAGCAGGTCTGGAAAAAATAACAAAGGACATTCTTGCTAGGATGTTACCTTAAAGTTTGAGAAGCAGTCTTACCCTCACTGGCCACTAGCTGATCAGCTTCTAGTAAAGCTGAAGCTCTAATCTTCTCCCTTGGCTTTCTGACCAAATACTGCCGCTTACATCATCTATCCCAGACACGATAAAAGCATTTCCTTGCTCTTATGCTCACTTAACATTTTGATAACATTCTGCAGATTTCATTGAAATTTTACCAAAATAGCTGGATAACAACAGAGGTGCCCCAACTGCCACATGCAAACTGAACATCTAGCTCCAGCTTCCTCCATTTCCCATCCCTTTGATCCACTGCAAGAACAACCAGCACATGAAACTGGGACACTGCTGCTGGGTCACTATTAGGAGTACATGAGTAATGGAAGGTGGAGACATCAAGGAGTCCCTGGCCCTCCACATCACCCTATTTAAAGGCTTTGCCCCCTAACCCACCCCAGAACAGGTCTTCCTACTTCACAGGAAGAGGAAGCAACTCTCCCAAAGGCCGGAAAAGCCTGTTTCACTGCCTCACACCTCTTGTGCCGGGAAGCCTAACGCTTCTGGTGGCAAAAGTTGCAGCACCTTTTCCCCTTACTGGACCCAAACAGACTAGGATAATTTTAGCTAGGACTCCCCAGAAGCACAATGCACATTTACACATAACCAGCATAACCTTGCTTATAGAAGGATTGCTAGCATCAGCAGCCTTCATCAGGTGGCAGTTTAGCAGCTAGCACACATATTAAATTGAGGAATAGCAGTATCATGACATCTAGGAGATATGCTCAATCCAGAGGGCTCAGCCAAAGCTCCTACATGGATTTTATAGCACTTGCAGCATCTTTACCATGAAGTAGAGATGTGCCAGGGATCACTGATGGGGAAGAGGAAAGACATGTGGGCTGTGGCCCCAAGAAGCTGTTACCCCTAACAGCCACCCACTCCAAGCTAGCCCTTCAGCCTCACCTCTCCAATACCAGTTTTAATCTTGTTCTCTGCAACATTCGTCTATTCGAAACAACACGAGTGCTGCTGCTAAAAGTAGACATGCTTATGCTACCACATTTTGAATCAGGGAGAGCCAAAATGCTAACTGCACATTTCCAAGACACACCCCAGCCTCCCTCAGTGCTGTTACAGGGACCGATAGCTGTTTTCACAAGCTGCAATGGGTGCCCGTAGCTCCCCAAGCCCTTTCAGCTTCATGGCAGAAGTCACGTGCTCCCATGCTTGCTCCCCACAAGTACAACACATGCTGGCAACACCATGCGAAGGCACAGCTGAATGATCAACTTCAGCAGTCAAAGTCCACTCTGCTGCAGGGAAGGAAAACCCTGGCTCCACTTCCTTTTCCCTCACCCCCATCCATTGCATAGCTACATCGTAAATCAGATCAAAAAAAATTTAAGGAGACCTGCGGCTTAGGTTCTCCTCTCCTTTCCCCTCCTGCCTGGGTTATTTTTCAGCTGAGTGATTCCCCTGGCCTACTCTACACACAAGAACAAACACCAGCACTAAGGAAAGAACAAGACAACCTCTCGGCTTATGTGAACTGTCCAAAGGCAACCTGCCTTTTGGGTGGCCACAGTACGATGCCAGCAGTGCCCCAGCTAGATTAACACTGGTTCAGATGAGCATACGGAAACTGGAGCCACAAGGGTGGCTAACAAGTCACCCTTCATTTTTTTTTACTGCATTGTATACCAAGACACACACATTTTTTGCTATTTTACAGCTCCAGTACCTATAGTTCTCACAATTACTCAAGCCCGAGTGGCTTCCCAACCCATGCAACAAGCCACTGCTGAGCTACCCACAGAAACAGACACCATGTCACCTCTGGCATGGGACAGTCTATAAGAACATCCAGCAGTTTTACTTCTGCTGGGAAAAAAGAAGCCAAAGTACAAGGACAATATAAGTGGGATTAAAGACTTTAAATTTAACACTATCCAAACTTTGGAAGAGCTTGCTTTCTGGGAAATGGAGCTAAGCACTTTCACTGGAAGGTGAAGGGGTGAAAAAGATAAAATAAGTGTCAGTAAGAGAAGTAACAACGTAGCCGCTGCCTCAGCCCCTGCCTCCCTGCCCTTACCCTCCTGCCTTCCCCGAGCCAGCTGGTCCCTTGGGAGGAACCCAAGCATACGCAGGGGCCAGAGGAGTTGCCTACTTCCCCGGTGCCAGCTGGCATGGGGAGGCCAGGGGGCACGGCGAGGCCGGACATGATGTGGAAGTCCGCAGCCCTGTATCCCCTCTCCTCCGCCCAGCGCAGCGGGGCTGGGACAGACACCTGTAACACCCTTGCACAGGAGGGAACTCACCCGCTTAGGAGGGTGGGGGGCAAAAACAGCTAACGAGCCACCACCAGGCCGAGGTCAGCGCGAAACTTACCGGCAGGCGCTGCCCTTTTCCCGTGCGGGAAACACGGTTACACTTCCTTTCTGCGACTAAGCCTTCCCCGCCATCCCCGGGGGCACACGGCCCTCCCGGCCCTATTCGCCGGGCCCCATACTCACTTGTCTCTCCAAGCCCAAGCCCCTGAGCGGCCGCAGGGACCCGTCCGCTTCACCACGCGGCTAAACAAAAGGGCACCGGGGCCCGGGAAGGGGCTGCCGGGCCGGGGCTGCGCCTCGCCCCCCCCTCGCCCCCGCGGCGGCAGGCCCGAGGCCGGTCAGCAGCCCCCTCGCTCCGGTTCCCGCTCCGGCCAGGACCACCCCCCCTCGTTCCCGAGGCGGCCGACCCTGCTGCCCGCCGGCCCGCCCCGCGGCCGCCCT